>MU159624.1:10375-86833 GCA_015888305.1 Antheraea pernyi
GCAGGGTGCACCACGTGCAGGTGAGGTTGGCTTGGGTGTCTCAAGTCTTATGATGTTATTCGACACCCCTTACACCCCACTTTACTACAATATTGTTTATGATGTCTGGAAAGAGTTCTAAAATTTACCAATTATTCTTATATTCATAACATAATTAATATCGATACTATATATATATATATATATATATATAAACTTTAAAACTCTTGCGTTCAATGAGAGACCAAAACTTTTATTTTTTTCTGTAAATCCTCATTCCCACAATACTTTTTTTCTTCGGATATATGTAACATATGGAATATTTGTGTGTTCTTTTTACAAAACATATAGGTAAGCTGTTTATATATATTTTTTTATATTAGTTTATAAGTAACTTTATATTAATTTAATAAAATTTAATTGCATTAAATTATATTAATAAAGAAATAATTAAAACGCCAATAAGTCATAGATTAAATTCATTGGATAATAAATAACCTATTGTTAAATAAATCAATCTGGCAGCTTATTGTTACAAGCTTACTTATTTTACTACATTTATTTACTAAATACAATTAAATTTCAAGTATTACGTTCATCAATGCATTTTGAAATCTGTCGTCTTAGTTACTACAAAAAAAGCATGCTCAACTTTGATTTCTCTTACACATGCATCTTTTGAATTAATAGTAATTACAAATGGTATGTAGATATTGTTTAAAATTGTCTTGCTTCTAATTCCTTTTTATCTTATGATGTTTGCTCCTAAATATAAATTTATAAGCACGACATAGAATACTTTTGACTAGGATTACAGCTAATATGATTAAGGCAGCGAGATCCAAATAAATTCATTTCCGATATACACGTATTCATTGGTGAATCATGCAATTTTCATTGCATAATTCACAAATGCATATATGTATGAATAGCTTAGTATAGTTTAGCTAGGACAGACGCGTCTTTTTCGGTAACAGCCCAAGCCAAGGTGTGCCTGCACCCTTGTGTATGTTACCCAAAACCCAAAATCGGTTGTGAGCCTTAAGCTCCAACCTTAGTAGTCCGGTGAAGCTGTAAAGACCTTAACAGGTAAATAGCATAATAGCATAGTCAGTTCGAGAAAAAAAAATAAGATGCTAGATATACTCGCTCAGACCGTTGATCAATCACATCTACGGATAATTCGTCGTAACAATAGTCAGTGTTGTATTTCTGTATCGGTTTACGTTTTATTAATTATTACTAATTATTACTGGTGGATTGATGGATCAAAGACGTCACTATGGATGACGTCATACTTCTACATGGACGCCATTTTACCGGTGTCCCGACATATACATTAATTATTAATTGATAAATAATTTATGTTTAGTAAATTTGTGAACACACTGAAATAATTATTATTTTCTTTGGTCTTATTTAATGTCAAAATGAATTACGGTAGAATCTCGACCACTATGCAACCACTAGTATTAATAATAACTTGAAACTTAAATAGACCTTTTTTTCATAATTTTGAACATCAATCTTAAGGTGATTAATGAAATATATGATCGTTTTCTTTAGTCCACACATTTGCAGATTATTATAGAACTGTAGGGTAATAACAAAATGTTAATAATTATTATAGAGCAAGAGACCGCAGCCGTCAGATGTTCGTTATTGTATAAAAATTTAAAGATTCTCTGGCTTGCCTGGGGTAGTACCACCCTCTCATAGAAAACCGACGTGAAGTAACAGTGCTTGCATTGTTGCGTATCGTTTGGTTAGTGAGAGCGCCGGAGACCCACCTCACCTCCCCTCTCCTCTCTCCTCTCCCTCCTCTAACCCTTCCCCCCAGAGGGTGGTAACGCACTTGCAACTCCTTTGGTGTTGTTAGTGGCCATGGAAAGTGGTGATCACTTAAGATCAAGTGATCCACCTGTTCGTTTGCCACCTTTGACATAAAAAAAAAAACATTTTTTTTTTATGTGGGACTTGCCAAATATAAATATGAATAATTAAATACTTATTTAATAAAACTTACATAGAATGCTTGGCTGCGGAGCCCACTTTACAATATGAACATTTTTGGGTAAATCATCGAACTGTTCCTCAAATTTCCACAACACTGTTTGCTTAAGTCCACTAAAAACTTTCAAAATATCCTTTTTGATTTCATCAGGTAAATCTTTGCTTTTCAAGTTGGAACCCATGCTGAAATATATAACTCCGTTTGGTGCATTGTCGAATAATTCCTGCAGGTCCTGTTACAAAAACAAATGAATGAGTATTATATAATCTAGCAATAGCATATTATTCATAACGAGTAATTCGAAAGTACAAAAGACTTATTTCATAATAATATTTATTATACCATTATTTTAAAACAACAAATTTAATAACTGGGCAAAATTAATTAGCGTATTTAAAATATACTAGTGGGCGTCCAGTGGTCGACATTCGACCATAGTTCATTGATTTTTTAAAGGGATAAATATTATAATAATAGTTGTATGTTATAATATCATTGTTGAATGTAGAATGAAAAAGGGTAATTGGAACGTAAGAGTAAAATAATACATACAGTCGAGCATAGCAACCTCCTTCACAAACTTTTTTGAAGTCCTTTATTGACAGATGTCAAAATGTCTTTTTTATTTACATGTGTGTATATGTTGTGTAAAATTGAAGCAGTAGTGTGAGTAATGCATATTTTAATTAATTTAATGTACTTCTAATGCATTTTATATAAAATAAATAGCTTTCTGCACGTCTCCTCCATATAAACTTTAACTATGCCAAGTTTCACGTTCACCCGTTCGCCCAATTCCGTTAAAAAGGGGTACAAAGATTAGGCTTCACGTATTATATATGATATTCATTAAAAGACGGAATATTTAGTAAGAGATAATTAACAAATTGACTTTCAATATGGTAAGGAACTTAACAAAACAAGTAACATAAGTTGATTATATCAACACACACAACACATTAGTTCAAGTAACCTTTTGATGAAATGTAAAAAACGCTTCCATGCATTGCCTGTTACCAATTTAATCCAATATCGGATAAGTCATTACACAAACACTGACTCAAAAAGGAATAAAAAAGCGGCATAATTAAAATAATCAAGGTAAAGAAAGAATAAAAATGGAGCAATCAAAATTATTGATGTAATTCAAGAAAAACAAACCTCAGGTAAAGGTGGTACGTTATGATCAATATGATATCCACCAATGGGTTTAAAATTCTGTGGTAGCTTGGTCGCTTGGCCTAATGACACATGAGAGTTACCCAATATTAATGAAGCGTTATATTTCACTTCATCATAAGCGGGTGGTTGCCTTCCTCTCTTGCTTATAATCGGTGCTACCAATCTCTCGTACTCTTCTCTTTCTGCATTATCTAAGTACCTAAAATATAACAACATATTTACCACACACATTTTTATATGCGACTTCCAACACGGTTGTGTTAAACGTTTAACGCTACCATGGAGGGGGTATGAAAGCACTGTGGCGTTAAACGTTCAACGCTCTTGGAGAGGGGAAATAGAAAGAGACGAAGGGAGAAAAATCCCATTGTAAATGTTATAGATTTGGATATTTCTCCTTTCGAAAATGATAATTAAAAGATGCGATCAATTGTGAATTGTTAGCAATGTTAATAAAGTTTGTCTTAAAGAAACAATATGATTTCACTAAAAATCAATTTCTAACCCTTCCTATTTTCATTTCCACATTACGAAGTTTCACTTTTTCCGCGCGGACGGACTACACGTAAAGAGTACGTATTCCAAATTTGTAATAATAATAATGTGGAAATTCAAACAATTCTCTCCAATAAAATTACAATGACGGGCCTTCTGGCACTAGAGAAGTTGACATTAATTCAACAGCTCTCTTAAATGACAAAACACTTGCAGCAAATTATGAATGTACAGAACACGTGTTGTTGTTCGATTCGGTTACAATACCATTGAATCTGCTGGGTGTGATCTGCTACTCTATAAAGAGATAGAGTTATTGCATGATAAAGATATCGTGAGTACCATATTAGTAGCTAAATAGTACGGCATCCATAATTAGTGAAGTTCCAAAATATTTAGCCTACCCCAGACTAGTCCGCTTACCCTTTACCACTAGAGGTTAATATATTCGTCATAATTTTGCAAATCCTAATCTGCTATAATTATAGCGTCTTAAAAACATACTATTATGTAAAAATATCGATTTCAGATATAACAAGTAATTAAAAATAGTCATCTTTAGCCTTTAGCCTTGTCAAAAAGGTCAACATTTTTGAAATTTGAATTAAAGTAGTTTATTGCAGCCCTTTACTGTATAATACTAGCTTTTGTTTGCGGCTTCGCTCGGGTCGCCCCTTTGTATAGCCCTTACAACTTATATAGCAAACTTCATGATGATGAGGTTGAGTAGTTAAGGTTTGATAACGTAACAAACAAAATGACATTCGCATTTTATTAGTACTCGCAGAATATTAGATAGGACTATAAAGTTTTCCACTTACGTATACATAAAGAAATTTGTTTTTATTTGCAGCCACAGTTCATCAACGCGCTGTAAGAAATTAAACGGTGCAGTATTAGCGCTTATTGCATCACCGTTGTAAGCCGGGTTTAGCTGTTCGTCAATTAAGCGCAGGATCTGCCAATGCGGTTCTGTACTGCCGAGCCAAATCAACGGAGCATCGAAAATTGCTGCATAGCTGGAATGAATAACTCTTGATTTATGACCTAAATATCTAACTGCATTTTCTAGTGTCTCGCATATAAAAATAAAAATCTGTATTTCTTAGTTAACATTCGAATAAAAATGAATATTTCTGCTAAGCAATTATTTGAATGTTTAGTGTTCCTTAACTAGGTTTAGCACGCGGTATCCCTAACTCAAAGAGCATTATCAGGTTGTTTGAAATGGTAAAAAGAAATCATACCTAACGCAAATTTCGGAGAGAAGCCACTCTATAATAATGACATCAAACTTTTCTGTTGGATCCTGTAGAAGCTTCTGTACATTTGGGTTTTCTATCGTCTTCACATGTAGAAGAGTCATCAAATAAGAGCCAACGTGGTATTCCATTTCTATTTTGTTTTCCATTAGCATCTTTATACTTAACATATCCTCTGTGAATTTACAACTCTACATAAGTGCTCAATTTTGACGAAGTCATACCTATTTTTTTCTCATAAATTTGTTTCTTTTTTTATGCCAAATGGCAGCAAATATGCAGACGGTCTATCTGAATATGGTGAATGTTTATCGTTGCCTGTAGCCAACTGCAAAAGGGGTATCACTATTGTGTTGACAATCTTGAAGAACGTGTTTCAATCCCATTTTGAATGTCCCATGTCATAATTCTGTGACTACACCGTATCGGATAATCTATTCCACAACGCAAGTGTACGCATAATGAATGTTCTGGATACCTTACGGGTGTCACTATTTTATTAGATTAGACTAGATTTAATCATGCAGCGTACAAAATCGACGTTTGCATTGTTCACAATGGTAGACGGACGAACATCACGGAATTCGCCAATGAGATTAACACGACCAAGTTGGAATAACATTTGAAGATGAATGACAGTTTTCTGTGGCGTTAAATTACGCTTAAAATCGTAGTAAATCATACTACCACAATTTTCAAAATTTATATTAATAGTAACGTTAACACGCTATTTTTAAAATTAGACCAAAATGTAAAAACAAGAAGCAAATAAATAACTGATTTTTGATTTTTAAATGTCGTAACTGGTTTATAAAAATGCTTAATGTAAGTGGCCACTTTCAGACACTTTTAATGCGTACTATGTACGTTCGCATTACAAATTAAGAAGTGAATAATCACTCTACATAATAATAAAAACCCTTATATCTAGTGCTCCTGTGATGCAACAGTGAAAGTCGAATTAAATCCTCTAACTATTAAACATACTCTTGTAGGAGCATACATTGGTTTACAGAGCCTAATATTAAACTCGGAGTGTGCTATAAAGATTGAAAGCGGCACGAGGGTTTTTCAATTGTTGAATTGACATCTCCGCTACAAAATAAACTAACGTATTTCAGTTAGTCTCCGTAAAAGATGACGTTCGAATCATAGAACTACATTCGCTAAAGCGTGACCTAAAATACACCGAGAGACAAGCTACAATTTGACAATACTCTATATTGTGCATTTTTTCCATGATCAGTGTTCCATCACCAATAATTTAAATAATATTATACTCACTAGGGAATAAATCTGCATTACTGCTTACGTCAATTTGTCGCAGTTTTGGATTTGTATTGTTTTCAATAAACGGTGTAATATATGTGACCTGAAAATATTTATGCATTACTTTTCCTAAATTGATAATTAGAGAAGTACTTTATTGAAGTTTGTGACGTCTTAATGTCATCACATCAAATAAAGTAGTAAGAGGGGTATACTCCACATTTTTATTACAAAATCGCTACGAATAGATCTGATAAGATCTAAAATGAACAAAATTAATTTTCTAATTTAGTGTAAATATAGTGTTAACATTAAAATCCTTCTTTTAAAAAACAAATGAATACAATACCAACTTTATATTCAACTAGCATAGTACAGATAGAAGGTAAAAAAACATATATGTTTAAAAACATATTCCTCGCGCCGTTTTTTACCGGGTATCCTTGTTACTGATTTGTTCTAATAACGGAAAAGCTTCTGTTGTCCATAGTCTCAAAATTTCCCAAAAAAGGAGCGAGCGAGTTTAGCCAAGCCTAATGTTCACCAACAATTAAAACCTTGTTATATTTGCGTACTAATTGTACAAAAACAAATAAGAAAAAGAAAAATGTAAGAAAATTATAGCTGTAGGTGGTAGAGCCACGCTGTAGCTATTAGTAGTTTCAGCATGAATGGGTCGGCTCGCCCGGGGTAGTACCACCCGCTCACAGAAAACCGACGTCAAGTAACAGTGCTTGCGGCCCTTACACAGGCTGGCAACGTACTTGCGTCTCTCCTGGTGTTGCTAGTGTCTATAGACGGTGGTGATCACTTAACATCAGGTGACAGCACCTGTTCGTTTGCCTGCACTTGATATTAAAAAAAAAAATGATGTGTATGTACATTCTACTTTACTACAAAACGAATATGCTATGTTTAAATAGCAATTGTATTAGACGCATTATGAATGGTAAGGAGAATTCATTGTGATTTACTCCTTAAGGATATAATACAAATTATTATAATATACAAAAGCACTTCTACTCACTTCATGTCCAGCCTCCAACAAAAGCTTAACAATCTTGTATCCGAGGATACTATGACTTCGGCCCGGTTGTGGAAATACGACCAATACTTTGTATGCATCACACGTACCAGAAATTGCCAGAACACAGAGTAGTAAAAGCAGCTTCGACATTTTCTGAAAAATATTATTAACTAGCGCGATGGGCAGACGTTGTCCCGCCCTGACTATAAAAAAATCGTTGACAAATTATATACTAAGACCTTCCTAATTAATCACTTTATCCACTGGTGAAAACCGCTTGAAAATCCGTTCAATAGTTTTCGAGTTTATAGCGAACAGACAGACAGACAGACAGACAGACGCGGTTGGGGACTTTGTTTTATACTATGTAATAATTTATCTTATTCCTAAAAGACATGCATCATGCTTCTAACAAGTATCAAAATCACTAAAGGACGCAACTACCGTACCAAAAATTATAGACGTAAACGTGACATACCGACGCAAAGTAACTTGGAAGGTATTTCAACATGTGTACGACGGTCAGTATCCACCAAAACACCAGTGACACTTGTAATTTCTTTTAAAAAAAAAGCAGTAAGCAAATCACGTAGTGAAAGTGATTTAGGTAACCTACACATTTGACTATCCTAAAACCCAAACACCTAAAAGACTTTGAAACATTCAGAGTTTTTTCAGAGTTGAAACTCTAAAAAATTCTATTACGAGTAAAGACTTCATGCCAAGAGCCCGTGAACCTTAATTTCTAAAACATCCGAAGTAAGAGATTCATTCCAGTGTATATAAACGGAAATGGAATTGAAATTCTACTACAAGTGTAGGTAATCAAAAAATTGATATTTGTTCAGAAATCTAAATGAGGTCGTATTTATTTCACGGACAATTTTTGATATATAAACTTTTTTGTATTTCTCAAATTAAAAAAGAAAAACAATAAATTTTCAGCCTCCCAGTAGAAATTACTATTCTTAATACGTTTTTTTAAATTAATAACCTATTAAGGCCTGTTGTAACTTTTGCGTTTTTTAAGTAAGGAAACCCCGTCATAACTTTAAGTGAACCAACTAATAACCTCAATTCACCACCGATTCTGTTCGGAAATTGCTTGAAAATACTTCCGTAAATATGTGAAGTATTTATATATATAGTATGTAAATTAATTATTCACTTACGTAATTTACCAGTATTTATTTTTTCAACAAGACCACACTTTGTATTAGGTATATCACGTCGGTTATACATAAAAGCAAACGTAATAAAAACAATACGATATCTAATTCAAGAATAATTTACAAACTCGTTCCCATATAAACTACTAGCTATGATATCGGCTCTATACATAAGAAATGATTATTTCCATTATAGTGTATTGATATAACTACAGATTAGATAATTCAACACATTTGACCGCTTACTGATTACTATTATACAAACTTCACGTATATGATGAAATATGACAACACATTACGTAACAGACCTTGGCAAAACACCGGCACAGTATATTTTAAAACCAATTATTGCTGTTTGATAGAACGTTCGTACTTTAAATAAGTGTTACATACAGTCAGGAATGGCAATCAACACTTCGTAGATACTGTCACTATTTATTTGGGCAGAGCTTCGCCTTACAATACTTTTAACATAATAATGCGTAGATATTACCGACATCTTGCCTTTTAAAGGCCGATCTATGTAAGTTAAAGCGATTAGTATTTACACATGATTCCGCAAAATAATTTAAGTAACACAAAAATAATAAAGTATGAACAAATTAATGTTATTTAAGCTATACAACAATTTTATATAATTATCCTTATTGATGTATCTCTAATGCGTTTACTAATCTGCTTCGACATGTAGATCAGCGACATCTTGCCTTTCATAGGCCGATATTTATTCATAATGATCAAACTAATGATTCAATTCTATATAATGATATCAATACTTATTTACGTCTTATTAAAGTCTATATAATAATAATAATTCTTATTTGTGTACCTTTAATATGGTGGCGCTAGTATCAATATGTATCTCTAATATGTTGGCGCTAGTGTCAATGTATATTTATAATATGGTGGCGCTAATATCAATGTTCCGGTCGTGTAGTAGTCTCGTCTCTTGAATGTGATGCAGCGGCACTGGAGGTGGGTAATAACATAAGCTTTTTTTCGGTAAAACAAAAACATGACGTAATAGACTTGACACAACACCGTGCACAATATATTGCGATTATCACTGTGATAGTATATTCGGTTCTTTAATAAGCCTAATTCAATAAAGTATAAACATGACGCAACAGACATTGGCAAAAGACCGTGCACAGCATATTCTAAAGCCTTTGGGACTCTATAATAGTACGCTTGGTTCGTCAATAAGACTGATTCGCTAAAGCATAAAGCAAAAATATAACGCCTCGATCTGAGATTACACAAAGTCCATAGGTCCTTAGGCCCAGTTGGATTTTTATAATTACTGTAGTAGTTAAAGTATCAGTTATTACTAGCTTCCATTGTATTTTTATACGTGAAAAATCTTAAAAAACCTAAAACCCGATTGCATCGACAGCAGGACTCACTTAAATATATACCCAGTTCGTATGTGAGGATTTTTTTTAAATAAGCCTAGAATCCGTTCGCAGCATCACCTACCGGTTCCAATTAAGATAAAAACTAACCTATACATACATATATACATATATTGACGATAAATGTCTTCTCGGTATCCCTTGGGTTGCTCCTGCACCACTTGCTTCCACGCCCGTTCACTATTCGCGTAATGTCAGCGGCAGCGACAACGCATTAATTTTGCCGGCTTATAGTTTTTATTTCGGATTATCTTCTGACTAACTTCATCAATTAACATACTGTAACAACTAAACTTCATCTACATTAAATTCCTTGTTGATTTAGCTGTTTCTTTTATAAGAATTTATAAATTGTACGTGAAAACTGCATCCAACCTTAATCTTGTCAAATTTATTTTGCTTTTGACATATAAACCAGCTTTTTGGCTGAGATATTAAAATTAGATATATGGTGTCGTGAACTTTTTTGTAAAAGTAATGAATATTTTTGTTACAGATCTTATTCTTTTATTACAAACCATTCAAGCAGCGCACACCATATTATATATTGTTTGCCGACATCAATTACATTTCCTGCAATTAATTATTGAAAGTACATATTTTCCAAAATAAAAAAAAATATATATATAAAAAAATAGTAATTAGAGATAATATACCTTTCTAACAGTGAAAGAATTTTCAAGATCGGATCAGTAGTACAAGAGCATTCCTCGAACACAAACTTTACCTCCTTTTTAATATAATAATAGTATAGGATGTTAACACAGTACGGTAATTGCAAACACCTCAACTAATTATTTTAAGCGTAGATTCACCAACTTGAACCCAACTATTCCAAGACTCAACAATAATTAAAAACTAATTTTATCAAATATCGAAACAACACACGTACTGACAGAACTCTAATCGTGATTCATCTTCTATAATGCAATGTAACTATTGTCTAGGTTTATGTTTACGGAAAAATCTTGTCACCTTTGTATAGCAACGCCATCTCTAGTTACATTTTTGAAATGAAACATTGTTTTTTTTTCGAACTGACTTCGCTATTGACCAAGCAAGGTCTTAATAGTTTCACCGGACTACATTGATATGAAACATAACTTGACTTAATTTTAGGCAGCCGCCGCGCCGTGCGCCATACAGATTATTTTGTATGTCAGAAATGTGCATCTCAAAATGTCAAGTTTATAAATAAATAGCTTTTACCTACATAAAATACATAAGGAAATATTTGTATACAATAAAGTAAATGTAACAACATATCAGTGACAGTTTCGTTTACAGAATTTTTTAAACTTTTTCGATATGGTATTATTGAAGTGAACTTTCTTCAGAATCGTTGTGGTTTGAAAGTCGATAGAGAGAAAATGCTTCATGACAAAGAGACAAACACATACATCACTAGGATTTAGCCTACGTATGAGATTTTATGGTTTTAATTCAACTAATTAATAATTACACAAAGAAACGCCATGTTGCCGTAGCTCAACTATAAGGCACATTATTCGGATCGAAGACGTTGATTCGGGACTTAGCGATCGCTTTTTTTGTTATTTGTTTTTTTAAGAAGCATAGGGGAGATGAAATAGCTTAAATTTTTAGCTAATCTGTCTGCTATAGCGCAAAGAAAATTTCACTAAAATCCGTCACGAATTTCATTAATTACAATTTTTTTTTAATTTCGTCCGTTATCCTGGAGAACCTCCTACGTTTTATGGGACAAAATGTATTCTAGATGTTACTTTATAACATTAGTTATCACTGTGTCAAGTATCGTTAAAATTCGTTCAGTACTATCAGAGTGATATATGTATACAGGGACTGACAGACAAAACTTGTTTTTTTTTTGCTTCTATATCGATAGATATTATTACCATTATAATTTTCAAAAAAATTTAGTGGTGTTCGGTTAACCTTATTTGACGGAAAAGCTAAAATATGTTAAAGATGACATCATTGGTGATAATGTCAGAATTTTAGTAATGTGTTATCATTGTTTTCTCGATATATGTTATTACAAACGCGTCGATCATTTTAAAAGCACAACACGTCTCAATTAACATAATAATATGTATAATATAGTACCGATAGATACCAATGTGGGAAATGATATAAATAATATATATAAAATATCCTTTTGTTCTTTGTCGAGAACTACGAGTTTGTTTGAACGAATAAAAATCGGCTTTTACCGTTTTTACTATATGTCAATTTATTGATACCAAAAGATATTTATTAATCGTACAATTATCTTGTACAACACTAATTACCTTAACTGAGATTATACAAATAGGTTTAAAACCAAAAATTATCGCGTGGGTTTTTATTGGATGTAAACATAGCATGCAAGAAGAGCCGAATAACATAAAATATAATATGAACTTCATAAAAAAGCCAAAATGTTTTAAATTATTGTTATCCAATGGGCCCCCCGACCATCGCGAGATAACCTCCTCGCAGAAGGAGGCCATTGCTTGCCACACCTGTTCGCTGACAGGCATGGCCGAAACCACACTCGGCAGCGACAAATCCACTCCTAGCGCCGCCGCCAGAATGCGGCGCTGTACCCCCCACGCAGCACACTCAGATAGTGTGCTACGCGGTATCTTCGTCAGCACCGCACTCGTGTCAGGTGGCGGTCGGCTCCCTGCGTGCGATCCGGTGCAGGTACCACCCGAAACAACCGTGTCCGGTGAGCACCTGCACCAGTCGGAACGTCAGGGAGCCCCAGTCCCGCAGGACCTGGCGGACGGCGTCAACGGAATACAACCTTCCAGAGAAACGACCGAGCAAGAATGTCTCCAATGGCTCGACCGACTCCCTTTTTATAGCATTTCAATAATGCACGATCAGCCGAGATCAGCCTATAAGTTCGACCAATGGCGTCGAGATCGGCCTATAAGTTCGACCAATGGCGTGTTAGGTCAATAGTACGGATAATTCTGATAGTCGTCTGCTAACAATATTATTAACTTGACACTGCATAGATAATTAATAAATGTAAGTAAACTTTTACATGTATTATTACGACGAAAGTACCGTCATCAGATTTAACACAGAGTATTGTCAGCGTACAATCTGCTTATGAGAGCGTTCTTATTCTGGTATTCACGAACAAATTGATTCAACTGAGCGTCCCAACAATCATCAGTTACATAAAAAGCCTCCTAATGGAATGAGACATATTAAGTTCTATGGAAGTATACTATGCCTGCGGTCAATATGGAGAGGTCTTCCCCGAGGGTCTGTTCTAAGCCCTTTATTATACAATATTATACAGGGGACCTCAAACATACTGTTGAAACCTTTTATTAGATCCTGCAATATACTGACGATATAGGTTTGTACGCAGGTTGTAGTTCTATTATTAAGGCAATGAAACATTTAAAAACTACGTTATTTTATTTGGGATATTGTTTCTCTGATCACGATCTTGGTTTTATCAGTGCCCAAATATTAAACAATATTAAAGTGGTGAAACCATTCTCTTAAAAAATCATGGTAGAAAAATGTCAACATTCTCATGAGATATCTCCTATTATATATTTTATCTTTTTTTATAATCTTTGGGGTGAATTAAGGCATGAAACTTGTCTTCCTGGAGAAATCGTATTATTATTTATGTATTGGTATAAGAACCAAAAGAACTTTGTAAGGTGGGCAGGCTCTCTTTCGGCGGAGTACGGACTGTATTGCGGGGTGAGGCAGGGGGGACTTACCTCTCCTACGCTCTTCAATCTGTACGCAACACCGGCATTGGGTGTCATATAGACGGACTGTGTATGAATAACATCAGTTACGCATGTGATATGGTGCTGCCGAGTCCTTCCATCGGCGCTTTACGAAGGCTCCTGAAAATTTGTGAGTCCTACGCGGTGGCTCATAGACTTAAATATAACGTGGGAAAGAGAGAAATAATGATTTTCAGGCCGGATAACAAACGATATACTCTCGTTCCGAATTTCACTCTATGTGGTAGAGCTCTAAACAAAGTCGAGCAATTTAAGTATTTGGGCCACTGGGTCACCGAGGACCTTGAGGATAATGTGGACGTGGATAGGGAGCGCAGGGCGCTGTCTGTCCGATGCAATATGTTGGCCCATAGGTTTTCACGGTGTACAGAGACTGTTAAGTTTACGCTTTTTAAAGCGTACTGTCAGTCCTTTTATTCTTGCATCCTGTGGGTTGATTATACGCAGCGGGCATACAGTGATTTGTTCACAATATAATTCTTTAATACGATTTAAAAAAACGCATGCGGAGCTGCGGGTACAGCTAGTTTTCAAATATGTTTAATGCATATAATGTTATCACCCACCTCCGGTGCCGCTGCATCACATTCAAGAGACGAGATTACAATACGGCCGGAACATATAATAATAAATAGGAATATATGATTGTATTATATAAAACATTATACCATATAAATATTCCACATGACCCAAACAGTATTCAATTAATAAAATAAAAACTTTAATAATATTATAAATTCAATTCATAGATAAGAAGATTGTATAATTTAATACATTGTTATGTATAAAAATGTACCAAACTATTGTAAAAAAAAATGGATGACACTGATCTAGTGATCTCTATATTATTTATATATTTACAGTATTTATTTATAACAAAAGCGGTTTACTTATATGACAATTGTAGAATAATGCTATGTAAAATTCAGGGATGTTATGGAGCTCCGTAACCGTAACCGAAACTATCGGATATCCGAAATATATATATACATATCCGTAACCGTAACGGAAACCGATTCAAAATTTTCGGATAATTTCGAATAAGGGTGGAGTCTAAATAAAACATGTTTTGACAGGCACTTGCACTCCATTTGAATCTTGTAGTAGGGACGATCGATATTAGAAAAACATGATGTCAACATCGTATCCAAAGCATCGATGTACGACATATATCGATTGCAAAACATCTATGTATTAAAAATATCGATATTTTTGGAAACAAACAAATAAAACTGTGCAATTTTCTAACGAAGTGTGGTTTTATTTATTTTTATATGAAACAAAAGAAAAGGTATGGTTATGGTAATAAATAAATAAACAATCCAATTTTTTTTAGAAATGAGATTTTTATTTATTTTTATATGTAACTCGAGTAAACATTAACATATTTGGTAATCGACAAATGTGGTTTTATTTAGTTTTTGAAACAGAAGTAAACGTTAATGTTTTTGACAACATAAAAATAAAACTGTCTAAAATTTTTATCAATTATGAAACGTAGTTTTACTTATTTTTACATGAAACAAAAGAAAACATCGATGTTTTTGGTAACAAACAAATTAAAGTTTATTTTTTTAAATGATATGTGTCTGTTCATAAAAATGTTTGAAACAAAAATAAGGGGAAAAATAGCAGTCACAGAGTCGTTTAGGAACATTCTGTAAAAAAAAATTTCAACAGGTGTTTCTAATGATGTACCGAGTGAGCAGCTTTTCAGTGCTGCTGGGTTAATTTATGACCCCTTAAGGAATCGACTATCAGGTGGCTGCAAAATTACTTTTTGTTAAATATAATCTTCCTTTGCAATTTTTGACTATTAGAATTACGATTAAACAACTTTAATTTATTATGATAAACAACTTTAAATTTTGTTATAAGTATAGATAATTTCATTCCTCATAAAAATAATAAAAAATAAAAAACTCTCGTTACGCTATCACACTCACATATTTAATATGTTATACATAGGTTATAAGTTAATATGTGCAATGTGTAAAGTTTATTTTTACTGTTAAATTTATGGCATTTTTTATTTTAATAGTTATATAAGACTTAAAATTGAGTGGATATATTAATTACTTATCTAACATGACTGATTTATAACACTAAGTGATAATTTAGAGTTAGACTAAGTAAAACCAAGTTATTGCATAGTCATTGTATTTATATTTTACTTCAATCTAATATCCGTAACCGAAACTATCCGAAACTAACGGATAATCTGAAATAATTACATAACCGGAACCATAACCGATATAATTTTATTCCAATATTTGTATCCGTATCCGGAACTGAAATATCATATCCATAAAATCCCTGGTAAAATTATAATACATACAAATAAATATGTTATACAATATAGCATTTCTTAATAATAGATTATTTATCCCCATTCATAGATTTAAGTACATTTTTATGCAGTATGTTTTGTCATTGTGTTTGACAAAGTTCATAGAATATTTCTCAGTACAAAATATTTTACTGTCTATGGTTGTTGGTGGGCACTTCTGTTATCTCTGATATGTACATTCCCAGTCCGTTAGTGGTATCCGCCGCAAAATACGAACCTGTACCAAACGCTGCGCGTTGTAAAAGACGACCGCGACATATTTTTACCGACCCTCCCGATGAAATAACGGCAGTGAACGATCAGTACCAGCCTGTCTCTCTAAACAGAGCGTGCTCACGCCCACGCCCGCGTAACCACAGATCACGCCGCCGTGGTCTGGGGGTAAATTTCGCTCCCGCACACCAGACTAGGCCCCCCTCGGCAGCAGCTCAAGCCTAGGTCCGTTCCCTCGGCGTGGAGCCCTTGAGTACGCTGCTCGCGCGATACAGTGACACAAAATCTTACATCACTGCGACAACATTACACATATCACCTCCACACACGTGCACGCATACACGCTTACACATGCAGGTGGAAGGGTTTTATTTTTTTCCCTTATCAAACTGAAATAGTTTAGAATATTATCCGATACGAAATATATATAGGAGTTGGTGAGGTATGTATGCTTGGTACACATATATGTTTCAACAACTCGTATATGTATGAATAGTTAGCTTAGCTTAGCTCAGATAGGTCGCGAATTGCTTGCATCAGGCAACAGCCAAAGCCGAGGTGTGCCGCGCACCCTTGAGCTAGTTGTCAAAGTAAAATCTGCTGAGTGCCTTGTGCCTTAAGCGCTCGCCTTAGTAGTCCGGTGAAGCTGTTAAGACCTTGCTTGGTCAATAGTGTAGTGAGTTCGAAAAAAAAAAAAATGATATGTACTTGTTTATTATTAATACCAATTCATATATACGGAGAAATAAAAAATTCTACAGTAATCGTTAATTATATATTATCTCTAATTAGTTTTCTTCTTCTCATGCTTTTTGCTCTTAAATATAATAGTATAAACACGTTTTAACACAGTTACAACTAGGATTACAGCTAATACGATTAAACCAGCAAGATCTAAATACATCTTCTGGTACCAGGGGACCAGAATTGCAGGAGAACGTAGATGCGGCGCTCCGCGAGTTCGTATAACATGTTCCACCCAATGCACTAACTCCACACTGGGACGTATCGGTCGGTCGTGGTAAATGAGTGATAACTCCTTAGCTTTTCGCCCTGTACCTATTTGTAGAAAAGAAAAATAATTTCATCTACACGCTAATTTAACGTGAAAACTCTAGTTATTCGTAATTATTACTATATCATGACCCTACATCAGCCTGTAAGATTGCAGGGCCAAAGGCTTCTTCCCAAAGGACGCTATGGGCATAGGTATTGGCCCACGAAGTATTGGAGATTACAAGCTCAGAGAAATCCAGAGTTTAGTATTTTGTCACATACAGTGGAACATTTGCCAGGTTTAGGTTTATCTAATATTATCTTCATTCGTTAGTGTTACCAGCTGAAATTAGTAAATGTCTGCAAAGTCTGTACAATGCGTTGGTATATGCCAGGTTTCGAACGTGCGGAGTTCAAACTGACATTCCATCGGTCAAACCACTCGACTATTACGATATCTTACTATCGATTACCTTAAAACGCATCGTTGTAGCACAACTTAATAAAAAAATTAAAAAGAAATAGTAAAGTCTAAAACTAACCTAGGATCTGTTAGTATATCCTGTATTGCAGCTTCTAAATCTGCAGCCATTGCATAAGATAGATCTACCCGTTTGGCAAAACCTTTATTAACAGCTCTGTCTACATTGATGAACTGGTCAGCAAAGACCGGAATACCAATTATTGGTACCCCAAAATGTACTGCCTCTGTTGTCGACAATAAGCCACCATGAGTGATGAAAAAGAGACAATTCGGATGAGCTGAAAGCAAATAACTTTCTTAATAAAAAAATTCAAATATGGGGTATTTTTCTGGTGATCGAAACATGTGAACAAATATTAGACTCATAATGGGTCTTTACCTATGAAATTGCCATTCTGCAGTACTGGCCATTTCAAATCAAAATATTTTTTGTTTGGCTAAGAATTCAAATTTCAAATTAATATTATTTTAAAAACATGGAATTCTTTTTCCAAAAGTAGTCATTTGTTAATTGATTAATGTTACATTTTCATCGCATTTCAATCTTTTTTGTCAACATGGATACGTTAAAAATTCGAGTAATTATGGAATATTAGTACCGTCGTGGCAGCAACGCGGCACAAGCGCCACGCAACATCAACGACGTTTACGGAGCTAACACTACAAACTATCGCACCAACTGTTATTGGTTTGCTCGCTTCCGTTCTGGGAATTTCAACCTGAAAAATAAACTTCGCGGTCGTCCGAAGACTTTGGTCGACAATGACGAATTAACGGCGATTGTGGAAGCTGATGATACACAATCTACGGCTGAATTAACAGCAGCTTTCGACGTTAGCGTCAAAACAATATTGGTCCATTTGCATCAAATTGGCAAGGTAAAAAAGCTTAACAAATGTGTGCCCCACGAACTCAATGATCGCCAGCGCGAAGTACGCGTCGAGACGTGCCTTGTACTGCTCAACAGACACACAAATGAAGAAATTTTGAACCGCATTGTTACCTGCGATGAACAATGGATTCTGTTTGATAACCGCAAATGCTCAGCAAGTTGGTTGGATCCTGGTTCAGCACCTAAACAATGCCCTAAACGAAAACTTACCCCTACAAAAGTGATGGTCACTGTTTGGTGGTCTAGCGCCGGTGTGATTCATCACAGCTTCTTACCAAACGGGGTGAGCATTACTGCAGATGTGTACTGTGAAGAACTGAACACAATGATGGAGAAGCTGGCACATCTCCTACCAGCATTGGTCAATCGCTCGTCTCCGCTGCTCCTGCACGACAACGCGCGACCTCATACTGCACAGCAGACGGTCTCCAAGTTGCAAGTACTGAGGTTGGAAGTTCTCCGTCATCCGCCCTACTCACCAGACCGTGAGCCTACAGACTACTACTTTTTCCAAAATTTGGATAACTCCTTGGCGGGAAAAAAATTCAATACCCGAGAGGCAGTTTAAAATGCCTTTGAAGAATTTGTTGCCTCCTGTCCAGCTGATTTTTTCAATATGGGTATCAATAAACTGCCACTGCGTTGGCAAAGATGCATTGATTGCATGGGTGATTACTTCGATTAATACAAATAAAAAATACATGAAAAAAAATCGTTTAAATTTTTTCATACAAATCGGCAATTTCATAGGTAAACTAATATTTGTACATACAAAACTTACATAGAATGCTTGGTTGAGGAGCCCACTTCACAACATGAACGTTTTTGGGCAAGTCATGGAACTCTTCCTCGAATTTCCATAACACTGTTTGCTTGAGTCCACTAAAAACTTTCAGAATATCCTTCTTGAGCTTATCCGGCATATCTTTGCTTTTCAAGTTGGAACCCATACTGAAATATATAACTCCATTCGACGCATTGTCAAATAACTTCTGTAGGTCCTAATAACAATAAAGACAAAGTTTATTTACATTATATGATCCTCCAAAAACATATTGCTCAAAATAAGTCATTGGTTTCTGGCACAAAAGGTTCTAAAAACCTAGAACTATTTAATTATAGTGTTTCCTTTAATATTTAACAGCATAGTAATTAAACGCTAGCCTAAAACCAGTAAAAACTGATCAAAAGATTAAATAATAATCTCATCTTCTTAGATAGAGTTCATGACAATCAAAGTATTATAAAAAAAAAACAAACCTCAGGCAAAGGTTTTACGTTGTGATCAATGTGATATCCACCAATCGGCTTATAGTTCTGTGGTATTCTGGTTGCTTGGCCTAGAGATACGTGAGAGTTGCCCAATATCAACGAACCGTTATACTTCACTTCATCGAAAGCAGGTGGTTGTCTTCCTCTCTTTCGTATAATTGGTGCTATCAATCTTTCGTAGTCTTCTCTTACCACAGTATTGACATACCTAAAAATACAACAGCTGATTTACGCCACAAAATATATATTTCAACTAATTATACAAAAACAATTTAAACGATAACAAAAGAATGTACCGTGCTGGCGAATAAATAAGAAGTGTGTATTCAAGTTATGATATAGAAGCTTAAATAGTTCTTCCTAAAACATCGACATTCGTCTACGAGCTTTGGAGAGTGTGACATCTTCTACATTGCTTGTTCGTGGAGGAAATACGTGTGAGTCATTGTCTTTGTTACATAATTTAGCTCCAATACGATTCAATTTGCTAATTCTGTCTCGTCATCGTAATCGTCAACCAGTAATTTAATTGCATCCATGAATTCGACAATGCATGCCCTTGCACTGAGCAAGTAGAGTTTTATTAACAGAATTTTAACTAGTTTCCTGTTGTGGTCTATTTCAAAACTAATAATGATTTAAAATATATTACGAAGTGTTCTACTTACATATACAGGCAGTAATTTACTTTTATTTGTGACCAAAGTTCCTCGACACGCTTTAAGAAATTAAACGGTGGAGTGTTTCCGCTCAATGCATCCCCGTTGTAGGCTGGGTTGAGACTTTCATCAATTAGACGTAGAATTTGCCAGTGTGGTTCTGTACTGCCTAACCATATGAGCGGAGCGTCAAATAACGCAGCATAGCTGGAATGTATAGTACAAGGTTCAAAATTAAATTATTTAATAGTAGCTACTGGCCGCGACCTCGTCCATGTAGAATAGTTACTAGGCCTAACCTATTGGTCTTAACGTGATGATATAGCCTATAGCCTCCCTCAATAAATGAGCTGATGCCGAAAGATTTTTTCAAATCGGATCAGTAGTTACCGAGATCAGCGCGTTTAAACAAACAAACAAACAAACAAACCCTCCAGCTTTATAATATTAACAGTATAAATTATTTTTGTTACAACCTAATCAATCGAACCCCTGTACTATTAAATTTTTCGGAATTTAGGTACATTTACTAATTTAAATTGGTAATACTATCGGCTGACGGAGAAGAAAAACCCGAACCTGAGAAATGTTCTTGTAGTACGTATTGTGGTAAATATACCAGGTGGCTGTTTAGACACTCGCAGTATTCTAGGATATGAGACTTCATGGTCACATTCAACATATAAAATAATAATATTAAAACAAATACTAATAAACAACCAAGAAAACCTAAGTTAAAGTTTGTTCTAAGACTTTCAAAAGTAAAGGTACAAACGTGTAAATAAAATAATAAACCTAAGTGCAATCATCATCATCATCAGCCTGTAAGAGACCCACTGCAGGACATACTTCCCGAAGGAAGGTATGGGCATAATCACCACGCCAGCCCACGACGTATTGGCGATTTCAAACTCTGAGAACTCCACAGTTCTATATTTTTCTCACATACAGTAGAACTACAAGACATTTCTCAGGTTCAGGTTTCCTCACAATGTTTTCCTTCACCATCAGCCGATAGTGTTACCGATTTAAATTAATAAATGTACGCGAATTCCGAAAAATTCGTTGGTACATGCCGGGGTTCGAACCTACGGACGTCGAAATAATATTCCACCGGTCCAACCCTAATAGCCACCAAGACTTTTAAGTGCAATGACCGGTGTCAAAAGCTACAAAGAGTGACCCGGAGTTAATAGCTTTCGATAATAAGACGATCCTGTGTTCCTTTTCAAATGAAAGTGAAATCATCCGACCGTAATTGACAATGTACTTTAACACAGATGCATAGAAGATTGTGTGTAATTTTTACATTTTTCTAGATAATTAGGTCAAATATTAAGCACATATTTTATTGATTTAGAATGAGAATCGAGTGCAGAGTGTCCTCCAGAAATATTGATACTGTCTAAACAGTCACCTGGTATAACTGTGGATTTCTCAGAATTTAAAGTCACCAATACATCACGGGCTGGCGTGTTGATTATGTCTATACATTTTTTCCGGAAGAAGCCTATGATCCGGCAGTGGATCTCTTACAGGTTGATGATGATGATCTCAATTAAAAAATAAGATTACAGAACCTAAAAGCATTACCAAGATGTATGTTATCACCAAATGTTTATAATATTGGAGTATTTAGTTACTCTTGAGAAACGAAACCCATTTCAGATATTTAGCTATATCCAATAAAAGCCTAATTTAAAATAAAGATATTTAAATATTTTGATAACGACGTACCTAGAAGAAATTTCGGCGAGCAGCCACTCAACAATAACAGCATCAAACTTTTCTGTTGGATCCTGCAGAAGCTTTTGCACGTTTTGATTTTCCATCGTCTTCACATGTAACTGATTCATCATAAATGAAGCATCAACGTAATTTATGTCGAATTTTTTTTCCATATACCTCTTGATATTCAAGATGTCCTCTGTTGATTATATAACACTGCATGAGTTTTTGCTTCTGTTCTTTTGTTTACATTTACAATGTCATTTACGATTGGTAAAGGTTACATTTGTTTTTCTATTGTTTGTAATTGGCTGGATGTAACCATAATCAAACTGGCATAACTGACATAGTATTTTAATCCACACACTTAACATATCGCTTATTCGTTTATTCACATTAGTACCTTCGTACTTATAATTTGTTTAACACATAATGCATCTTTATAGACTTAAATAGCTTTACTAATGGATGCTTTTAGGCGAAGGTGTTATAGACGTTGAAAATCTACGGGCCTATATAGAATATGGGCCTATATACAAGAATTATCTAACAACCAAATGAAATTAAAAAAGGAAAGACAAAGAAAAAACCTTGAATAGTGATGTCAAAAGTACAATGTAACGATGCGAAGTGACGAAGGCGGCACAGACTTATCAAAATTCGTAACAACTTTGTTAGCAAAGCTGGATACTGATTTTACCAAATTCTTTTCACGTTAGCAAAGAAATATTGATGGTACGTACTTAAACCGAATAAGTACATATTTTATCCACATACATTTATTTGGCAATAACTTTATTACAATAGGTACATTAGAAACAGTGATAGAATTACGTGAAGGCGTTGACTGTGATTATTTAGTTAGGCGTCGGCTAGACAAACAAATAAGTAGATCCTAACGAGTATTCGATGTCAGAAAGGCATCTGTTTGTAAAACATAAGCCGAATCTCAATTCACATCATGAAGGAAGAAAATATATTGTGTCGACTTTATTTAGATGGTTCAAGTGCTAAGAGAAGTAGATTTTTGTACAATCGCAAAAATACCGAGAAGTAAACTACACAAAATGGACACTTTTCCATTATTACAAAACCAATAAATAAAATATACTTACTAGGAAATACATCCATATTACTGCTCACATCAACTTGTCGAAGTTTCGGATCTGTATTTTTCTCAACAAAAGGAGTGATGTATGTCACCTGAAAGTGTTCAAACGTTACTATTTAGCGATGAATCATCGGTGTTTTTATTGAAATAGCAGCGTTTTGGAGCAACCTCTTTAAAGAAGTAAACGGAGAGTAAAAAATTTAACTCCACGTGTTGTTTAGCATAACAATATAAATGATTGCATGAGCTTAGTTCCAGGTAGGCTCTGTCCTAATTTACTGCTTGCATTACATTAAAAAGCGATTGTTACTCACCTCATGACCAGCTTTCAACAAGAGCTTAACAATCCCATATCCGAGAATGCTGTGGCTACGTCCCGGTTGTGGAAATACGACCAAAATTTTGTACGCATTACTCATACAAGATATCGCCAGACAAATTAGCACAAGCAGCTTAAACATTTTCTGAAAACAATGAGTTTTCATATTCATGCATATGATGTTCACTGTACTTTTAATTAACCACTAATCTTGGTAGTAGAGCTTTGTTTCCCTTGTTATCTACCACACTCAAATTGAAAACCTGTCGCCAAACACCTATTGGTTCCAGTTGCACTTGAGAGGCAGCCCCCTCTAGGTTTATTTACCACCTTAGACCACATCGTTATTTAAGATGAGATTATGGTTAGATGCTAAAACCAAGGAAGTATTAAAAAGGAAATAATTTTAAACAAAATCGTTAACGGCGTCTGGGTGTACGCGCATTTTTTTCATAAACTACACAACAGATTTTACACAACAGATGTATGTATTACGTAATACATATATATTATATTTATTGAAAGATAGAAAAGATAATATACTCTAATGAAATCAACAATAATGTGATCCAGACGCATACAGAACCAACGCTAAAACTTTATGAAATACAACATCAAAAATGTAATACGGAATTCTTAAAACTACTTTAAAAAATGTTACAATTTTCCATTTCTGTCTGTTATATATTAATAAAAAATAATTGGTTATTCCTATAGTTCTTTTGGCCAAAATTCCTTACTCAAAATGTTAATTATGTTGAATATATAATGTACATCAGAATTGTCCTTTACAGCGGGAGAGTTCAATGAATATTTTACTTTTATTTATTTAAAATTACGTTCCACGATAGAAGGTTGTTTTTGTTATAAGACTTATGAAGCTTTGACTTACATGAACTGTCGATATAAAAGGATACTAACCGTTCATAACACTTTCATTATTTATTGATATCAAACGTTTCGGGCAGTACATGTCTGTAAATCGCTTAGACACCCTGTATCGGAATCGGTCACTAGTAAATTACAAACGTCATTACTTGAGTAAAAAATGAACACCAAATACCGAGACATTAAAAAGAATGATCGTGATGCGTACATCGCCATGTATACAGAGATTATTTTACAGTAAAGTACCAGCGACTGTTACAATGTCTTGATTCTTTTAAGAGAAAACTTCAACCGTGTTGATCGGTTTTTGGTAGAATAAAAACTTATGAGTTCGCGTCACCGCGATATATTCGTGAGGTATTTTGCTTGCGTCGGAATAGCGACGTATAGCATAACGGTCTGCGAACATGTAATATTGATATTTCGTATTAAGCATGCAGCATATCATGTTTGATTGATTAACTGTACAACTGTATAAAAAAGTGTACAGTTATTGCTCCGAGTGGCAATAGATGTGAATTTTCAAATTATAAAAATAAAATAATTCAGAATATGATCGATTTGAAAACTAAATAAAGATCCACTGTTTTACGTTTTAACTTCTGTCGGTAGTCCTTTTGAATGCCTCAACTTTTTTATCTCAGGAAGATAAATTAAGTTTTGGTTAATCTAATTTAGGTAGCAAAAACAATCGACTGGTCTAAAACCAAATTTTACTTTGGTATTTTTTCGCAGCCTATTTGCAGGTCGGACTTATAAAATATTGTACTGTAATTATTACGGACTCCATAATAATAACAATAATAAAAAAACCTAGTTACAATAATCATCATTCATCACGCTGTGATTACACCCATTATTCAAGCGCGCTGTGTAGCCTTGATTTAGATTTAACTCTACGTTTCCATTAAGTACACAGTCACAAGACGTATCTATCTTCATTTTAGTATTTTTTGTTTATTCTACGGAACGCTTAGGATACTAGAACGCAATCTTAGGGGCCCGTGGACTTCAGGTAATGATAAAGTAACATTCTTATGGTGGTAGAGCCACGCTGAAGCTATTACTGGTTTCAGCATGAATGGGTCGGCTCGTTCGGGGGAGTACCACCCTCTCATAGAAAACCGACGTGAAGTAACAGTGCTTGCATGGTTGCGTTTCGTTCGGTCAGTGAGAGCACCGGAGGCCCATCTCCCCTCCCTTCTCCTCACTCCTCTCCCTCCTTTAACCCTTCCCTCCAAAGGGTGGCAACGCACTTGCGACCTCTCTGGGGTTGTGAGTGTCCATGGACGGTGGTGGTCACTTAACATCAGGTGACCCACCTGTTCGTTTGACACCTATGATATAAAAAAATAAAAATAAATAACAACAAATAAATCCAAAGGAGGATCTTCTACAATATTATGCACAAATACAATTTGTTTAACAAAAATTTGGCTTAACAAAACCTGCTCAAAAACCATAGGATTTTGAAAGACTAGATATAATTGCCGACTATGTATTTGAAGGCTACTCTGTTAAATATAACCCACGTAAATCGTAGTTCGTTGGTTTCCGTAATGCCCAGATTTACGTACTTACATTCACCTTATAACTGTATCAGAGCAGTAAAAATATACATTAGTATAAAAGCCTAGAAATAATATATATTTCAATTTAAAAAAAAAACTAATAAATACCCAACCGCTTCCTTATGCGAGTCTTTTCTTACTGGCGCTAAAAATGCATACAAGAGTGAGTTAAAAAATTCCGCATTGAATGGTCATAAATTTATACCGATATATTTAGTAGTTTTTATATAATTGAGCCTCAAAGGAAATGTATTGCTATTATATCAATTTATAAATAAAAAAAATTGAATAGGGCAAGGAGTGTATGTTGGTATGTGTATTGGGATATTATGTTATATAAATTACTCACTGATTTGTAGCTTTTCCTTATAGATTAAATAAATATATAACAAATATCACATCCTAGCAGGACTACTCGGCACAAAGTTAATTGATACACTACAGGATGTTGCGTTTACTCTTAAATAAATCTTCGTATATTGTCAATTTTGCTTCGTCATTATGTTTGTTCAAATCATCATTCATTATTCAACCTTGACGGTGTACATTATTATTAAAATAGCCAAACGTCTGTCGAGTTCAATTTTACACGTTCGGTTACATAATCAATTGCCATACTGGTTGTTGGTTTTTTGGAGTATTTATAAAGTTATGATGTACGTGTACTTCCTAATTCATCTGATCCTGAATGTGGCTTGACCGATTTTGCTGTTATTTCATATTGGGTCGTTAGAATGCTTATTAGCTAAAAGTGGCATCATACTTAAGACCTAGATTATTTTCGGACCAAAATTTTTATTTTATTTTTATTTTTATTTTAGAACAAAAAAGATTGAAATTTTTAGCTACCCAGCATAGAGTACAATGTATATCTACCTACCGAATCCGCTAGTAGTATAATCTATACTAATAATAAAAAGATAAAGAAGCGAAACGTGTATCTGTACTAACTAGTGGTCGACATGCGACCATAGTTCATTGAATTTTATTAGGGTTAATATCATTGTTGAATGTAGAATGATAAAGCGTAATTGGAACGTAAGAGTAAAATAATACATACAGTCGAGCATAGCAACCTCCTTCACAGCCTTTTTTGAAGTCCTTTATTGACAGATGTCAAAATGTCTTTTTTATTTACATGTGTGTATATGTTGTGTAAAATTGAAGCAGTAGTGTGAGTAATGCATATTTTAATTAATTTAATGTACTTCTAATGCATTTTATATAAAATAAATAGCTTTCTGCACTTCTCCTCGATATAAACTGTAACTATGCCAAATGGCACGTTCATCCGTTCGCCCAATTCCGTTAAAAAGGGATACAAAGTTTATACTTCACGTATTAATATATATGATGATGATGATGATATTATAAAGAGGTAAAGATTGCGAGTTTGTGATGTTGTAGGGGGTAATCTCGGGAATTACTGGTCCGATTTGAAAAATTCTTTCAGTGTTATATAGCTAATTTATCGAGGAAGGTTATAGGCTATATAATTACGCTAAGAGCAATAGGAGCGGAGTACTAATGAAGAATGTTTCAAAATCGGGGTATTTTTCCTCTTGATAGCTTCCGCTGCGTGTTAGCGTTAGCCCAAACTAACTATCCCACGCGAACGAAGTCGCGGGCAGAGGATAGTATTAGATATATTTAAAAGAATTACTCTCGAGGGCCTTAGAATCAATGGCATATTTCCATGAATTTTCATGGAATTCCCATGGTTTCTGGTATTACCGTCTTTCTGTTGGTTTGTTTGCACGCGTATCACACGGAAACTACTCAACCGATTTTGATGAAATTTGCTATATTAATAATTTATGCAATGTAGTAATATAGAAGATAACACGTATTATTATATCTAGAAAAGCTTTGTGTATATATAACATAGTATGTTTTATAGATACAATCTAAATGAAAAAAATTAATAATACGAATTATTTTATTTTCACGTAATATATACAACCAAAATTATAGAATCTAGATTATGACTGCCATTGTCGAGTAAATAATAATACCACGAGTGTCTTGTCATTATTTCATGTTCTAATAATATGGTGGCTCCCTTGTTAGAACTTTTTAAAGAGTTTTTGTGGCATCTCAAAATTCATGCTCTGTGGTATTTTTTCCATCCACTTTATTTGTCCACAATAACCGAAATATATTACGTAAATTACCACGAAATTATTAAATATAAAGTCAAATAACACAAGATTATAATTAAAATATAAAAGCCACTGCATGACAGACTAAGGTCCCAACAAATAGTATTTTAGTAACTTGACCATGATACGTTTCCTTTCTTCTTTCTTTCTACGTATAAAAATAAGCCATGGGAATAAATAGTATTTATTTATTATTCTTCTTCTTCTTCTTACCCTTATCCCACATAAGTAGGGTCGGTACAACATGTTTGTCCTGTTGTGGTATATGATTTGGCTTAATTTTTACGATCGGCCGCCTGCCTGACATCAACCCTCCTTGGGATTATTTTGTTGTACCACTGTATTTATGATTATTATTATATAGTTACGAAGTCTGATGGGATCCTTTAGCCTTGCAATTTCTCTGTAGGCTTTAGCTTTGGTAGGCTATTTATAGTGTCTCTTTGAGCGGCACCTCCGTTCCGGTTAAGGAAACTAGCCAAGTTTGGACTATTCCCGAGGACTGCATTTTCAGTTTTTTTTTTCAGGATTCAATTTTTTATTTATTTATTTATTATTATTATATTATTTATTAAAAAAGTATATCTGCTATTTAGTATAATATAATTATATACAACAATTATGTCTGTGTATGAAACTTAAAATTCGCTATTGTACAACTAAGCTCTTACGGGAAAATATTGGTTAATGTCTAAAATTATTTAATTGTATTAATCATTGTCCATCGAACTGTACTTTATTGTAGTCAGGATAAGGATAAAACGTTTCATAGTAAATGGAAGAGTATTTCTGAGATGAGATTCACTAGCTAAGGCAGCTGTTGGAATAATTTACCTGCCTCCAAAATTCGATAGCAAACGACTCATTTACTAGTTCAAATTCACGGTATCGATAAACTGCAATGTCGAGCATATAAAAATAAGGACATGTCTTAGGCATGACTAAGTGCTTTTTAAGTACTTACCATGCAGTGTTCTGAGTGTGAGTAACACTGTATCCTAACCGTATTATCACGCCGCGTCTCGGAAAACAAAATCCTTCACAAAGAGTGAACCCCAGTTAAATTATAAATGTCGAATTTTAATACACTTACTTACCTATGATTTTATTTATCACCGAATATATATATGTAACCCTACATGCACGTAGTCGCGCGGTTACAACTAATGCATTATGATATGATAGATTTGAAACAATAAATAATGCGAAATTAATTCACTCAAATACGATTAGAGTCACCGTTTCCTATGTGAAATTAAATAAATAAGTTTTAAGAATAATTATACTGAATAAACACAGTTATTAGTTACACTGAATATAAATGTTGACTTACAGACATTGCTGTTTATAACATGTAAATATATTTGTTAAAAAGATAAACCAGATCGAGTTTCTTACCGGTTCTTCTCGATGACTGGGTTTTTTGTCCGAACCGGTGGTAGTTTTGACGTTCATAAGTGCATTCTTAGGGCCTAAATTGAAAAGTGTGCCTAAAATTGCCTAAAATGTTCTTGATTTGATTTCATTGTTTTAGTTTTTCTATACACAAAATTTTACAATATTCAGTACTTGACACTTAACATTAAGATCTCGCTTCGCTAATTCAAATATAGCCTACCACTAGTCGATAAGTCTCATGTCCATAGAAATAGGCAACACCTCGGTCTGCAAATAAGCAATGTCAAACAACCTTACACCGTGATAGTGCGACTAGCATGTCAGAACGTTTTCTTTTGGCAGCGAGTTACATATCCGTTACTTGTAGTATTGTTATCTTATTTGACATCAGTTTTAACTCAAGTATTATTCAACTGCATCTTCTAACTTAAATCTATAGTGATATCTATACCCATTCATGCTGAAACCAGTAATAGATTCAGCGTGGCTCTACCACCTACAAGGGTAACAAATACAAGGGATGTAAGGAATATAACAGGATACAATAAAGTTACACGTATTTTTTAAATCTTTTTCTGATGTGAACAGACAACCCTGGGCGCAAGATGCGAGTTACCAGGCCGACTTTGAAGATGGTTGAGGAGACGGCAGAGGTGAGCCTCATGGCTCCCGTCAACCCTCCCCCAAAGAAAACTAAGCCCAAAACGAAGCGAATCCAGCAAAGCGAGATTCTCGAGCCCAAGGAGCTGGGTAGAAAGCTAGAAGAGCTAGCCTACGATTACGAAGATCGCGAGAAGAATGCCTCTCCAAGAGAAATCCTGGCTCTCAGACGAGTACATGATGCGTTGCTGCCAAATTAGTCCAGACATCACTCGGTTTGCCAAGTCCGCCAGCTGAAATATACCGGAAATTTTAATTTTAAATAAAATGATTATTTTATTTTTGTAACAAATCAATATTTAAATAAATAAATAAATAAATAAATAATAAGAAATTAATAATCTCATTAAATTATCATTAACAATCATAATGTAACGATGGAGTCATTTAAATAAAAAGTGAAGTGAAGTATAATTAACAATGCCGCGACCAAGACGATCGAATCTTTCCCGACAAAGCCGTAATGAAAGAAGGATACGAAACTTTGCAAATGAAAGGACTGAAGAAGAACAAGAAATTGCACGTGAAGAGCGCCGCGTTAGTATGGCTCGACTTTGTGCTTCTCAATCACAAGAGCAAAGTGAGGCAGCCCGTGAAATGGCTCAGTTGTCAATTCAAAATCGTCGAGCGAACAACGTATAAGTTAACAAATAAATATCATTTTCGACGCAGAAAAAGAGATTTATCAAGTGCTGATTTGAATCGAGCAGCGATTCAATACGATTGCAGAAATGATTATAGCTTGCATCCTAGCGTTTGCATTGGGCCAATGACAGTTGTAATATAAACGTAATTAAAAACGTTAATTAAACGTTAAACGTTAATTTAACTACATAGTTTAGAATAAGATCATTGGAACAATGCATTCATTCAAATCTATTGACTGCGTCACAAATGAAGATGAAGCCACCAACTCTCCTTTTTTAAACTCCTTGGATGTGCCTGGCTTACCATCGCACAATTTACGCCTGAAGGTAAACCAACCAAAACTGTGCAACGATACGCGTTTGGTGGTTAAAAAATTGATGAACAATGTAATTTACGCGACAATACTCAAAGGAAAATTCGAAGGTGAGGAAGTTCTCATTCCGAGGATTCCGACGATCCCAACCGATATACTGTTTGAATTTAAAAGACTTCAATTTCCGATCCGTCTTGCATTCGCCAGGACCATCAACAAATCACAAGTCCAATCCTTGAAAGTTTGTGAGACCATCTGCGTTGTTTGTTTTTGCGCCTGATAATAAAATAAAAATGTCGTGCATCACAAGGTACTTAACTGAAGACTGCAACCTATGCACCAAAATACAGGAACAATAATGAATGATTAATGTACTTAATTTTTTTATTTGTATTTTCTAATAAACAATTTAACTTAATAAATTCCAAAATTTGATTATTTATTGCCTTTAAGGCGGAACAGAGTTCGCCGGGTCAGCTAGTATTTTATAAATATAAGCCAAATATTCTTTTCGAGACAGATTAATAGTATGTTCTAACGTCTTAGGAAACACTGTTAATTAAGCAATTAATAGTACTTGTTCACTTTGATATTATTGTAATTAATATTTATTGAAACACGGTAGGTATTAATAACAATTTCGGTAATATTGAATCCCAACTTAACTATGATTTCGTATGGAAATAAGTTGTAATATAAAAAATAATATTCACATGGTTACCTATAGCTTACGTAATTTTGTCATGCAAAAACTACTGACAAAAATACCGAAAATATGAATATAAGTATCAACTAAGTTTGAAAACATTTTACCATTAAACAAAATCCACATGCGCGTGCATAAACCATTTGAGTTACGCCAAGACAATATTATTCATTAAAATTCAAACGTAGACAAAGTCACGGGCGATACATGGTATTTAAAAAATGAAACAAAATGATTGTATAAAATTCCAACTAACTGAACTTTATTAATTCCTTTTCTTACACACATCCGTCTGTTTCGAGCAAAGTAATCTAAAGAAAATTTTTTTTAAAATTTTACAACAACGAATAAAATTACTATGACTACAGCAGTTAAGTCGAGGTACAATTTTTGGTACCAAGGCACCATAAACGCAGGAGAACGCAGGTGCGGCGCGCCGCGCGTTTTCACAACGTGCTCCACCCAGCGCACTAACTCCACAACCGGACGCACTGGCCTATCATGGATTATCAACGATAATTCTTTTACCTTATTCCTATACCTGAAATTAAGTAAAAAGTAACTTATCAATAAATAAGATAAAACAAAGTCACATTTGGCGTCTTCTAACCTACCAAAACGGATTCTGATAAACTTATTACTATAGTGTTTATAGGGAATGTTCTCGAAGGTTTATGCTTATGATATATTAATAGTGTATTTATAAAACGTAGGGGGAAATTGATGTATTGTAATATAATAATGTAATAATAATCGGATGATTATTAATGCTATATTAATCATATCAAAAATCAAAATAGATCTGGAAATAAGTATATTTTTTAATAATGTGTAAATAATATTAATGGTTTACTCTAGGTTAGAGGATAGAATATACGCCATTTGGAACATTTTATAGACCTTATTAACGTTTCCAATTGTGCTATACATTAGTTTGTATAGTCCATAAGGTTTAAGCCAGCGTTACTAAATTAAGCGTTCGATAGACATGTTTACAAATTACAATAACAAGATCTTAAAATTTTGTTTTATTAACAAAAATAATTACTCTAGTATACCTACATTCTGCTATCGTAATTAATAAGATAGACGTATTTCAGCTGTGGATCTTTATCTAATAACAATTTTATTTTAGGACTTAAAGAAGACCATGGACAATGCTAGAGACGGAGTGATATATTTCAGTATGGGATCAAATTTAAAAAGTAAAGATTGGCTGTATGTGATCAAAAGTAGGTTATTTGATAATAAACGTTATAAGATACCTTGCAAATTTAACGTAAATTAAAATTGTCATTGGTAACGTATAGATTCGCAACGTATAGATAACGCAAAAACTGCTCAACTCCTCCCGCCATCGTAGCCGGACCAGAGGTGATGGGCCGAGAGTCCATCTCCTCATTACGCAGGTCCAGCTGACGAGGGGAGGCAGCTGGTGTGTACCTAGTCTGTCTCCATATTATGTAGGAGGCCGGCGGCCACCTTCCACCGGGTAGACCGTTGGGGCGGCTATACAACGTGATTAGCGTAGGACGATCCCTTGCCACCCCAACAATACGGTCTGTCAGTACACCGTGGGCTTTTAGTCCGTGCGAGTCGGACATAACCCACTCTCTCCCCCGAGAGGGTGGCGTATCCATAATGAATTCACCCACGTTAATAAAAAATAAAAAAGGGATATAAAAAACTACGTAGAGTGCTTTTCGTCCAAAACCAACATTAATGCAAACAAAGCTAAGAGAAAAAACTAGTAGCATAATATTACAGTAATAATTTACAAACGATTACTCACTTGGGATTAGTCAAAACATCCTCTATAGCAATTATTAAATCATCAGCTAGATTGTAACTTAAATCTACTTTCTTTGCGAAACCTCTACTGATAGCTCTTTTTACATTGGCGAACTGATCTCCGAATACAGGGATACCAATAATCGGAACTCCGAAGTGAATAGCCTCCGTAGTTGACAACAAACCACCGTGAGTGATAAACAGAATGCAATTTGGATGTGCTGAAAAAAATTTCCACACAATCTTATGCGTTTCAACCAAGGAGATAATCGCGTCGGTGTCAACTTCTCTCACTAATTGTACAAATACTACGGCTAGAAACAAAAACATGAAGTATAATAAAATAGAATACAAAGTTAATAATTAAAAATAATGGAGGGTCTATCATGAATTGTAATTTTCTAGGTAGACATTGTTAAATTTGAATCACACTATGCTAATTATCCGGTAAGGGTCAGTCCGGTTGTCGTGTTCAGGTAAAAAAAATCACTCAAAAATATTTATATTCTGATACTAACACAAAATGCCTGCCTGAGGAGCCCATTTTAAAATATGTACGTTTTTAGGAACATTTCGATAATCTTCCTCAAATTTCCATATAGCTGCTTGTTTAAGTTCACCGAACACCTTCAAAAGCTCACTTTTGATCTCATCCGGCCAATCTTTACTTTTTAAATTTGATCCCATACTGAAATATATCACACCGTCTCTAGCATTGTCCATGGTCTTCTTTAAGTCCTAAAATAAAATTGTTATTAGATAAAGATCCACAGCTGAAATACGTCTATCTTATCAATTGCGATAGCATAATGTATACTAGAGTAATTATTTTTTTAATTTATTAAAATATTAAGAACTTGTTATTTTTAAATATGAGAAATAATTTCTTAAAAATAATTTTCAAACTCAACCTCCAACATGTTTTGCAATCGATTATAAATGAAGATCGATTTAGGGGAAAACTCTTTGCAGTTTTCCTCATATACCAAAGTTACCAAATTAGGACCTTGTTCTGGTGTTGCATTATTTATATCCGGGAGCCAGTTTTAAGGAATTACGAGCTATACAACTCAGACGATTGTGCCGACAGCAAGGACAATACGACGTTGCTTATCAGTGCGGTGCCTTGATTTCAATGTATCCGGATAATTGTTTAACTTTATCGAAAAAAAAAACGAACAATGAAAATAACTGGATTCCTATAGGTTCAATACATGCAGCTTCAACTATTCACTTTTTACTTACTTGCGCTGAAGTAACAACTGCTACGGGGCCGCAGCTAATATATAAGTAAAATCTGCGTGGCAGAACCATTTTTTTATTGTTATCACTACATTTGCTCACATTTATTGTAAAAAATTTGGTTTTACGCTCCCATTTGAACGATATTTTTTATTGTAAATTATTTATTAATGGAAGGAACTATTAACTAACTAACTAACTACAAACCATTTTAGCTGAAGCACCTGGACAGCTAACACATGTATTATTCACTTCTATTAAAGTAGTTAAGTATAAATTGAGTTATAAAATTGTTCTTTACATTTTATTTTGCCTTGATGCTGTTTCTTTGATATGTATAAAAAGCATATTTAGTCTTTATTTATGGAAAGGCTTTTAAATATTGTGTTAAGAAAAAATCCAATTTAGAATCATATAATATTTTTTATGTGCCGTACCACAGGTAATGGTTTCACGTTTTCTTCATTATGATATCCACCAATTGGTTTGTAGTTTTGCGATAACCTCGTAGCTTCACACATTGAGACATGCGCATGACCTAAGACTAGTGAAGCATTGTATCACACTTCATCAAACGTCGGTGGCTTTTTTCCTTTTTATCACGCTTTTATTAGCTTCACCTGTATGTATGTATGTAATCGACCCCTTTGAGCTCGATTTTGTCCTACTTTGAACGATCAGATTTAATTCAAACTTTGCACACCTATCAAAAAAGGTCGATGACAATACAATAATTCGAAAAAAAGGTTAAAATTTTTTACTAAAAAATGAAAAATAAATAATAGTTTAAAAAAACACGCTTTCATAAAAAAAAAAAAAACAGAAAATAAAATTCAATAAATTTGGATTAAGAATACTTACACTATTCTTGCGTCACTGTTAATATCAGCACCTCCAGATATCAGTATTTTTATAATTTATTTGTCACTTTTTACAAAAATATACATTTATTTCTAATTTACACTATTCTTAATCCAAATTTATTAAATTTTATTCGTATCGTATGCTTCTTTTTGCTGGACATCACCATATCTACAAAATATTAATTTTATAACGTCTGCTCCTTTGAAATGACTATGGCTGAATACTCATTAAACGTATTTTTGTAATTTAACATTAGGCTGTATTATCAATTAATTGTAATTTAGTTCATGATTTTTATTAAACATAGTTCAACTATTACAGTTATATCAATTAAAATATCAATTTAATCGCAGATCTCTATTAAATTCAGGAATAAAATATCAATAATCATACTTAAATGTAAAGAAACAATTGTTAATGATTGACGATTTTAAATAAATCTAAAGTAATCTAATATAGACGTTCTAATAAATGCCTGTAACTTCATAAACTAAACAAAACACTTACACGCTTTGATAATATATCAAAAGCGCTTGTAATAATAGTTCTTCTACACGTTGGATGAATGTCAGAGGAATAACATTATTAGAAATGACTCCGATGTTATAAGCTGAGTTAAGATGTTCATCAAATAAACAATAAGATCATCGAGTGTTGGTCTGTGGTAGAAACCCATATAAGTGGCGCGTCAAAGACTACTGCATACCTAAAACAATGCAATGTAAAACAGACTTTGAGAAAACTAAATAATACGAATAAAAAACGTGTACAAAGAGCGTCAAATGGCATTTTAAATACCTGCTAATATGAATTTTATATACATGACGATATTTAGGCTCATTTATACTGACCTATACTAGTAATATTATAAAGCTGAAGAATTTGCTATGCGCGCTAATTTCAGGAACAAATGGTACAATTTGAAAAATTCTTTCAGTTTTAGACAGCTCTTTTATACATATATCATCACGCTATGACCAACAGGAGCGGAGCACTGATGAAGAATGTTTCAAAATTTCCTTTTCGGAGCTTCCGTTTCGTGTTAGCGTAAGCCCAAAGTAACTATTCCACGCAGACGAACTTGCCGGCAAAAACTAGTTAAAAATATAATTCAAGCAAAATGACGACGTAATAGAGAACCCCTCTCACAATATCTGCATTTTTAAGTGAAACTGGTAGTCAGTTTTTTCCGTCCATATTCAAAGTAAGTCTATAATTTTACGATGGGTAAGGATGGTAAAACCTATCTAAGTGTTGAATGCAAGTTAAAGTAATGAATCGAACTGTGTCATTTACTAATAAGGAGTACGACGCCATGGATTGATCGTCATCAGATCTTCAAGAAGTTTTTGTGGAAGCTGATACGAGAGCAGAGACTGGCGAAGGATACATAGACTAGATAGGTAGAAGGAGCCATAGTCTTCCCGATGGTAGCCATTATTTTTGGATCACGCTTACGAACTGGTATAGTACCAAAATTTTGTTGAGCTACTACAAAAAGAAAAGTTTTCCTAGGGTTCACAAATGCAATGCATATAATATTTAAATCTTCTATCCATATTTTGTTACATGCAAACTCGATACAATAAATAACTCATCAATCGTGAGAACGCCTTACAGTGTGGTTCTAAATATAGCCCGTCTCGAACCATACTAAACAATGATGCCAGGATACCGGAGTTTTTCATCCTCCTTTTGCCTCGCTGCAAGTCTATTATAGACTTCAGAGCGAATACAAAACGAGAAAGCGATTTTCAAGAGGAATGTGACTACAGCATCATAAGATGTGAGTGTGAATGTAGGTAGTTATATGATAGTGACTATTTAATTTTTGTCTGTACAAGTTTTAAATAAATTTGTTCTGACGCAAACGGCATTTTATTAACCTACATGCATAACAATATACTATTATAGACGTTTACTCAACATGGGCTGCAAATAAAAAGAACAACAAGTGCTTTCACGTGTATGTTTTGCGTTACAGATACCATTAAGTCGAGATTCATACTTATGTCTTTGTCCAGGAGGTATTTTAAACTGAGCATTTTTGCTGTAAACAAATAATAGTAATTTACTGTTACAATAAGATACCCACATTAGTTATTATTAAAGTGAAACGTTTTTTCATCGCCTCAATTTTTTTCGTCCGTGTATCGCATGTCGCATTAAAGTCGGCCACGGGTTAAGGGTAAATGAAAGTTTCTCAGTTTTAGAGGGTTAATTTTTCACTTACCCAGTTTTTATTCACTCTGGTTTTATTGTTACATCTGACAATAATGCTATTTACTTTATTTCATCCTCGGTTATGATTTATAGTTCGGATACAGTGGATACGGTTCGGATTTATAGTAACGAATTAATGTTCATTGTACCTACATAAAAGCACTTAGAATATCTTAGGATAACCATTACATTTACACTACATTGTACTGTCCGGGTGATCATGCAGTTCACATTTCAATCGAATCTTTGTAACATAATGTTTCTAGTGTTTAATACACTGTTATCCACTTCAACTACAATTTCCTTTTGTGTGTTATTATATTATATACCCGTAGAAATATTTATACTACCGCTGTCATCAATCTGATTTAAATTTAGATTCGTAAAGTCTTCAATAAATGGCGTGATATATGTGACTTGAAAATATAAAAGCATTGATTTTGGAAACTATTTATAGGCTACAACTTTCATTAAATATTATAATATACATAAGAGTTATTGAGATATGCATGCCCGGGACACATGCATGTTTCAATAACTCATATATGTATGAATATGTAGCTTAACTTAGGTTAGCACAGATAGGTCGCGAATTGCATGAATCAGGCAAGAGCCCAAGCTGAGGTGTGCCGCGCACCCTTGAGCTAGTTCTCAAAATAAAAATCGGCTGAGTCCCTTAAGCGCTCGCCTTAGTAGTCCGGTGAAGCTGCTAGGTCAATAGCGCAGTCCGTTCGAGAAAACAATATATGTGGGGAACACGGTGGTTTCCTACTTCATAGCATAAAAAATACCTTTTTTCGTCATAAACAGTTTGAATCGTTACTTTTGTTATCTCATTTTATATTACACAAAGACGACGGGAAAAGTAAAGGTAAGGATCCGGATGTCGTACACTGACTTGGTATTCTCCTACAGCGTGTTCAACCTCCACAGCCGTCAGGAGTACCTCCAGCAGCTCACTGTGATTCACCTTCACAAGGTCGCAGTAAAAGTCCGATGTATGGAACTCACGTCTCCACCCAGCGGATGCGGCAATCAAAATTATTATAGAATTTATTTATAACAGCGATGCAGGATGCAAAACGATGCGCGGTTATAATATATGTCACTTCGGCGTAGTAGACATTGCGAGAAGTAAGGAGCTGCGACTATTCGTGCACGACTGGAAAGGGTTGGGAGTTAGGAGTTGTAGGAGAGGGGGAGGGAGAGGGTAGGTGGGTAACCGGCGCTCTCACTGACTGAACGAAACGCAACAATGCAAACACTGTTACTATTTAGTAACTGGTATTTTTACTCCCAAAATACAAGCTCTGACATGTTCGAACTATGGACACTATCGGTTGACTGTGAAGGGAAACATCGTGATGAAAACCTGATCCTGAAACATATTCTAGTAGTACCAGCATATGACTGGATTGCTCGGAGTTTTAAATTGCCAATACGTCGTGTGCTGGCGTGATGATTACGTTCATGTAATGGACAGGGTATCGTACAGGTTGATGCGATAATGATAACTAAGTCAATCAAAATATTTTTACTTACATTATTTACCAAAGTTTTTTTTTGCAAAAAGAATCACACTTGCAATAATTTCTGCGTTAATTCAAAATCTAAATAACTGTATCAATAGTTTTAACTGTGTAATACAATAAGAAATTAAGCACTAAAATTAATACGAATATCTTCAGACGGAGACTTTAGATAATGTTATATGCATAGCGCTGACTGATTACTATGATACACTTGACACTTACGAGTATATGATGAAATTTAATATCAGATAACGTAATACACTTGGCTAAATACAGTATTTATGGAGTGATAAAGCAATTATGTCTGGATGATAGTGAACTTGATCGTTCACTAAAGAAAAGTGTCATGATAAAATGATGGGAACGTTGTTTAATTTGTCTCGATAATACACCCTAGTAGTCACATGTAAATAACATTTTTTTGTGTTTTAAATCCTTGGTAGCGTAGACACGCAATATTTAAGTGCAAAATTGAAAAACAAGTGATATATATATGAATCAAACTGAATTCCAATTCCATTTTCAAATGTCGTGGGTAGTTTTTAAATATCCTTAATGTAAGTGGCCAATTCCGGCATTTTTAGCGCACCTTTGTACGTATGCGGAATAATCGATGCCATACTATTGACCAGGCGATTTTTATTTGCTATTAAATTGTGAGTCGCTATTAGTTTAAGTAAAAGCCAATGTTGACAATACTTAAGTGGTTGAAGAGCAATCAACCACAGAGATCCCCACTATTCTTCAAGCACGGCACGGCACTCACCGTGGCCTCCCTCGGTAGTCTCATGCTTAGATCACGCACCCAGGCACACATGGCTAGTTTGATGTACTTCAAAGTTTATTATTTTCTTGTTCAATTCGATTCGTTTGGATTTATGCATCACTTATTTCAGCTGGAAGCTTTCTTTCGCCTAACAAAACAAAGTTCCGGATTTGATACTTTAGGACTAATAATACTCTCTCTCTTTATGACTGTTTGTCCCACATAATTGTGGGGTCAGCCTTCCGTAGTTTTATCTCCGTATTTTCCTCTTTCTTTGACTTCATATAATAAACAATAAAACACCCTAATTCAACCAGAGATTTTTTTTTCTCGAACTGACTACGCTATTGACCAAGCGAGGGCTTAACAGCTTCACCGGACTACTAAGGCGAGCGCTTAAGGCACTCAGCCGATTTTATTTTGACAACTAGCTCAAGGGTGCGCGTCACACCTCGGCTTTGGCTGCTGCCTGATACATGCAATTCGCGACCTATCTGAGCTAACGTAAGCTAAGCTAACTATTCATACATATATGAGTTGTTGATACATATATATGTACCAAGCATACATACTTAAACAACCCTTATATATATTTCGTATCGGATAATATTAAACCAGAGATGATATAGCTTGTTGTTTTATAATATATAGTTTATATATAAGAATACTAAATTTTGAATAAGGAATATTAATTTATTATTCGGAATGAGGGTATCACTTGAAGTTGGAATATAACACCGCTGACACAAAACTGGAGGAGTAATAGGTGAGCAAGTTGTTATATGTCATGAGGAGAGATAAACGTCACGCAACCAGAAACAATTGAAATAGGTCGATGGATAAGAATATAGGATGATAACCAAAAAAAAATCATGGAATTTGTGAAGAATGATATATGTGTAATAGGTATTACTAAGACCTCATATACTAGAACGACAGCTGACAGAGTAGAGTGATGAAGGAAATAAGGTTGAGACGATCCTACTTAAGTGGGATATGAGTAAGAAGATGATAACGGTTAATAACATGTACGTGCGATACAATTTATAAAGATATTTTTTTAATTAATCGAAATATAACGATACTAGCTGACCCATGTATGTAACTTCGCCTGCACTAAATCGGTTATCACCGGTTTCAATTGTATTTGGAAAAACCTAAAACCCGATAGCAGAAACACATACAGTATCGAACGAACGAAGTTCCTTTCCCTTTTTTGTAGACGTTTACTATATAGTCAGTATAGTTTACATTATAAAATATCAAGTTGATAGAGTTAATTTGTAAATTAAACGATAAAATATTTTTATAAAATAAAATAATTAAGTTAATAAAAAAGTTAATTTATCAATAGGTAATCCTTGAGTCGGTTTGCTATTGAAATTAAAATTTTATGCGTAGATATTATATATATTCTCTCTCTTTTTCTCTGTCAGGACACCTAACCTACTGTACATAGACTTTGCACATACACAATACGTAAAAATACAATTAAATAATTATCTCTACCACTTACTTTATCATAACTATCTTCTACTTGTATTCAAACTTTTTCACACTCCATTATATTGACACGAAGTCGCGGGTATCAGCTAGTTGCTTCATAATTGGCACTTTGTAATTATACTCATATGTATTTAAAATACCATGATTGTGGTGTGAAGTTCTTATAAAAATAAAATAAAATCTAGGAATCATTTCCTACTGATACGTTTAGTAATTTTAAATTTTTATACTGTAATGTACATTACAAGCGAAGCTTGAAGCGTCGTTGTAGTTTCCAATACTCGCAACTAAGTCTTAGCTTTCGGAAAGTGTTATGTTTGTAGCTGGTAGAGCCATGCTGAAGCTACTACTACTCGTTTCAGTATAAATGGGTCGGCTCGTCCGGGTTAGTACCACCCTCTCACAGAAAACCGACGTGGAGTAATAGTGTTTGCATTGTTGCGTTTCGTTCGGTCAGTGAGAGCGCCGGAGACCCACCTCCCTTTCCATCCCCTCTCCCTCTCAAGACAAGCTGGCAACGCACTTGCGTCTCCCATGGTGTTGCTATTGTGGTTAAATGCTAATGTTCTAAAACAAAGTCCTCTGCCACGTTATCAGGGCGGGATGACGTGCGCCGTGCCCGCTACTAAAGTATAGAAATGTCATAGAACATTTTAAAACTCGTAGGTTATTTAGAGGAAAAGAAACAATATTTACAAAATCATAGATTTAATAATTGATAACTTTATGAGTGCAAATCACGATGTCCCGCTAACATCTCACGATGGAATTTCGTCAAAATCGGTTCAGAACTTTCAAAATGATGCGTGTTCACAGGGACAGACTGACAGACAAACAAAAAACAAACAAAAAAAAAATGTAAAAGGATAATGGGAGTGGAGCATTAATGAAGAATATTCCAAAACAGAGGTTTTTTTCGGGTTTGGGAGCCAAAAGTAACTATTACACGCGGACGAAGTCGAGGGTAGAAGCTAGTATGTTATATCGGTGTGTAAACAACTACCTTACAGAATTACGTGAAAATCGGTCTAGTAGTTTTTGCGTAAATTACTTCTTTCTTATGTTTTCTTAAAAGTAAAATAAACAGACACACGAATGTGATATATATGTAAAACATGGCCTAAATGTTATACCGGTGTATAAACTACTACCTTACAAATTTCGTCAAATCCGTCCAGTAGTTTTTGCGTGAATCCTGTACAAACGACAGACAGACAAATTTTTTAAAAACTATAGAGATGTGTTCTGTCTTTGACTCTAAGCCCTCCCAGAGTATTTTTTCTTTAAAATATTTAATGTGCAGACTTCGTCCCATTAGCCTTTTATTATATGTATACATGTACCGAGCAAGTTTAAAAATATCCTGTCATCTGAAAAATATGGGCGTATGCTGAACAATTCGTTAGAGATACACGAAGGTAATGTAAGGTGTTTAAAGTTCAAACGTAGATGAAGTCATGGACGATAATAAATGAAACAAAATTGTTATATAAATTCAACTATATAACTAAACTTTATTGATTAATTCTTTTTCTTATACACATCCGTTCGTTTCGAGAAAAGTAACCTAAATAAGGCTTTTAAAACTTTTACAACGACGAATAAAATCACTAAGACTACTGCAGCGAAATCGAGGTACAATTTTTGGTACCAGGGCACTATCAACGCAGGAGAGCGGAGATGCGGTGCGCCGCCCGTTTTCACAACGTGCTCCACCCAGTGCACTAACTCCACACCAGGACGCACTGGTCGGTCGTGGTATATCAACGATAATTCTTTTACCTTATTCCTGTACCTGAAATTGATTAAAAAGTAATTTATCAACCAATAACATAACAAAGACACTTTTCGCGACTTCTAATGTGGGAAATAAATACTGATGACACATTGCCAGCATTTATATGGATTGTTTTGGAAGGTTTATAATATGTATAATACATTCACAATGTATTTATAAAAAATAGAGAGGTCGATATATTGTAATTAAGTTCTGGTTAGCTGGAAGAAAATGCCTCATGGCATTAAGCTCACCAGTGTACAAATCAAAAGTGCAATAGAGAAAAATAATTAAAAGTATCGATCGGGCGCTTAAATTAGTACCTCTTTTTTGTTAAAGAGAGAAAATCCTAAATAGAAATGCCATCGTCCCCGGTGAGAGAGTGGGTGGTGCGAGATGCTTACTCAATACCCACGGTATACATCTGGCACTGTAGCGGGGCGGCACGAGATCCCTACACCATTAATCTTGCCTCCACAGCAGTTAGCCCAGCGTAAAAAATGTTGCCGATTATTTCATCTGGACCTCGATCCTGACACGGACGCCTTCTACATATTTGTGGGCCCTTCGAAGGTGACCCTCGGCGAGGCCCATGAAACAGAGCTCGGGTTTTCAGAGAACCACCTCGAGGCTCTGCCTTCTGATACGCTCGACCACTAGAATAAAGGCCTCCGGTGCCAGGCACTTTAGGTCGACCCATTCCGCCCCCGGAATACGACTAGGGTGTCATCTGCGAGTAAATGAGGCATACTCCAGAAGGGAGCGGGAGCTTAGTCTCTCAGGTAGTGGATTTTAAGATTTATCCATAATTTTATGTTATTTGACTCATTATGTAATATTGGTGGCATTTTACGTAATATAGTTCATTTATTGTGCATAAGTGAAGTGGATGGAAAATAATACCACGGACCATGAATTCTGAGATGCCGCAAAAAAAAACTCCCTGGAAAGTTCTAATAAGGGAACCATCATCTTATTAGAACAATGAAATCTTCGCAAGAGTCTTTTTATATTATTACCTACTCTACAATGGCAGTAATAATCTGGAATAATGTCATTGCATCCGTGATGGGATGGGTTGCTAGTATAGATAGAATTGACGTATTTCTTGTTTGTACGCGCTAATCTTCTACATGACTATCTACTTTGTTGAGGTTGTATTGCCTAACACAGGGTTTTTTAAGGTTAAGTAGTAAAATAATTATATAATAATTCACAAAAGAATACTCACTTAGGATTAGTTACAACATCCTGAATAACAATTTTTAAATCATCAGCTAAATTGTAACTTAAATCGACCATCTTCGCGAAACCTTTATTGATAGCTCTTTTTACATTGGCGAACTGATCTCCGAATACAGGAATACCAATAATCGGCACTCCGAAGTGGATAGCCTCCGTAGTTGACAACAAACCACCGTGAGTGATAAAAAGAATACAATTTGGATGAGCTGAAACAAAGTAAGTTACATAGTTTCGTGAACTTAAGTTAATAAGTTAATCGCTTCCCCATTAATATATATCATTAAATGTAAAAATTCTACTGCTAGCAACAAAAACATGGCATACAAATATATATGTCGGGGAATGCCAGGGTGGAGGTAATAGGTACAATACGACCTCCTTTGTTTGTGACAGGTTGCGAAAAAGGAGGTCAAAGCAGTAAGGAAAAGAATTCGAAGAAATTCTGTCCGCAAGCAAAAGATTTTATTTCAGGAGATGAAGATAGCACCTAGAACCATGTCGTGTATTTTAAATGATGACTTAGGACTTGCAGCCTATTAGAGACGTACTGGTCATTTCTTAACTGATAATTTCAAAAAGAATAGGGTGGTAAAATCGTAACAACTACTGAAGCGGTACGCAAAGCGAGGTCACAGAAAAATTTTGTTTACGGATGAGAATTCTTTTACGATTGAGCAACATTTTAACAAACAAGATGACCGTATTTATGCTCAAAGCTCTAAGGAAGTTTCCCAATTAGTCGATAGAGTGCAACGTGGGTACTATCCGGCTTCAGTGATGGTTTGGTCGGGTATTAGCTATGAAGGAGTGACTGAACCATAGTTTTGTGATAAAGGTATCAAAACATCGGCACAAGTGTATCAAGATACCATTCTTGAGAAGGGCCGGGTCATAAAGCTCGGTTTACGCAATCTTGGTTGGCAAGTCTTTCGGACTTCATCAGAGCTGAAGACTGGCCGTCGTCTAGTCTCGATCTTAATCCGCTGGATTATGATTTATGGTCAGTTTTAGAGAGTAAGGCTTGCTCTAAACGCCATAATAATTTGGAGTCTCTAAAACTATCCGTAGGATTGGCAGTGAAGAATTTTCCAATGGAAAGAATGCGTGCTTCTATTGATAACTGGCCTCAACGTTAAAATGATTGTATTGCAGCCAATAAGACCACTTCGAATAAGCTTCTTATATTTTAAATTGTTTTATATTTATGTATTAAACTAACACACTGTAAAAGTAATAAATGTTATTTGCAACAAAAAATATTATTTTTCTTTGTTTCAGTATTTATGGCAAGACTCGGTATATACTTGTATAGAACATTTATTACTACATAAATTAATAATATATGCATAAACTAATTAAAATATATGAAATTACTTTATTTTAAACTAAGATAGTGAAGATTTTTCTATGGTCGCTGTCAGGGTGTTTATCTTCATATATATATAATATATATATATATCTCCTATTCGCGTGTACGTGATTGAACGCCTCCTAAACGGCTGTTTTGATGACATTTTTTGTGTGTGTTTAGGTGGATTCAAGAATGGGTTAGATTCATAATTGGATCCGGTAGGTGGCGCTAGGGTCTAAATATATTTTTTAAATTACTAGGGCAGGGGAATGACGTATAAGCCCGCTAGTCATATATATTATACTTTATGTCTATAGCTATGCTTTCGAGTAATAATAAAAATAAAGACTTTATAATTAAGACTCTATAAGTTGTAGCTTATTAATGTATGATCGTACGTTTTTCACTAAAATTGCAAAAAAAAATCGAAGCAAGATAGAGTTTGACGGTTTTCTTATTTGAAACGCATAGTATTGTTTACTTTCTAAAACTATAATCGAATAATTAAAAACTAATTTAATAAATTACTAGACTTCGTCATGCTCGGATAAAATAAGAATCCCTTTAAAGTGCTTTCATTTTTATACTAACACAAAATGCCTGACTGGGGAGCCCATTTTAAAATATGTACGTTTTTAGGAACATTTGGAAAGTCTTCCTCAAATTTCCAAATAACTTCTTGCTTAAGTTCACCGAACACCTTCAAAAGTCCACTCTTGATCTCATCCGGCCAATCTTTACTTTTTAAGTTTGAACCCATGCTGAAATATATCACTCCGTCTTTAGCACTGTCCATTAGCTTCTTTATGTCCTGTAATAAAATTCTTATTAAATAACTATATACAGCTGAAATCTATGATATAAATTCCAACATCATAATAGCAGATAATAAACGAAAGTTACTATTTTCACAAATAATTCATGTCTCCGCTTTTTTAACCTCCGTAATACGAGGATATATTTGTTTGTTCTGGTATCGCATTTCATATAGCCCAATATAGCCAAGTTTAAGGAAATACGAGCTATGCGCTGAGCCTATTAGTGCAACGCCTTAATTCAAATTTAGCCGGTTAACGCTGGATAGACTTTACAGAAAAATAAACGTTCAATGAAAATAGTTGGATACTCATACATAAAGTTAATTTCAAATACCACAAAAGTACAATCTCTCTGAGACGACCATATTTTTAATGTTATCTCTACATTTCCTCACGTCAAAGCAAGAAAATTTTGGCTCTGCACTCCCAAATGAACGACCATTTATATTGTTATAAGTACATTATTTTACACGAGATGTTAGAATAACTAAAACCTAGATAGTTTACGTGTATTAAAGCAATAATAAAGACATCAATAATATCTGTTTCAACTAGTTGTAAAATTGTCCATCTTTGCCTCGTTCTATTTTTCATTTGATTACGTTTCACTTATATTTCAGTAACATTTTGATTCTGTAGAATGAAAAATGGATTAAATATTGTATTGGTCAATATTTGCATTTTATAATCATACTAACGGACCTGGCTGACATTGTCCCACCCGGATAATAAAGAAAAAACCTTGACAAATTATATTCAGTAAACCTTCCTCATGAATCACTTTATTTACTGGTCTTCACCAGTCTTCACATGAAAATGCGTTCAGTAGTTTTGGAGCTTATCGCGAACAGTCAGACAGACAGACGTAAGAGAGGACTTTGTTTTATAACATATGTAATGATAACTTATATACCTCAGGCAACGGTTTTACTTTTTCTTCAATATGATATCCGCCAATTGGCTTGTAGTTTTGCGGTAACCTCGTAGCTTCACCCATTGAGACATGCGCGTTACCCAAGACCAGTGAAGCATTGTATCTCACTTCATCAAACGTCGGCGGCTGTCTTCCTTTTTTCAATAGTATCGGAACTATTACTGTACTGTATAATTCTTTTTGTTGGACATCACCATAACTAAAAAATAATAATGTTATAACGTCACCTCCTTTGATATTACTATTGCTGAATACTTTGGAAAACTTTACAGAATTTATTTATGCTCATTTGATTGCAAGTTTTACTGCCAAATAATTATTTTTTAAATATTGATTCATCGTTAAACATATGTAGCTCTACTGTTAATGGTGTATCAATTGTGACATCAATTAAATAACAAAATGCTATTACATTTAACAGTGACAAGACAATAATTAAAATATCATAAGTCTTAAAGGATAACAAAAATATGTTAATGTTAGATGGAATAAAACTAATATAAAGTAATCTGTTATAGATTCTCTAAGTGCCTGTAACTACTTCATAATAGATACACAAAACAAAACACTTACAAGTTTTGATAATATATCAGAAACGTTTGTAATAATAGTTCTTCTACACGTTGGACGAACGTTAATGGCAAGGCATTATTAGAAATTATTCCCATGCTATAAGCTGGGTTAAGATGTTCGTCGATTAACCGTAAGATCATTGAGTGTTGATCTGTGGTAGAAACCCAAATAAGTGGCGCGTCGAAGACTACTGCGTACCTAGAACAATATAATGACAAATTGGATTAGAGAATACTATATAATACGAATAAGAAACGTGTGCAAAGAGTATCGAATGGCATTGTGAATTCCAGAACCACTTTTTTTTTATTAACGTAGGGAAATTCCTTATGGATACGCCTCCCTCTCGGTGGAAAGAATGGGTTATGCCCGACTCGCCGACTTTCTTTCAGTAAAACTTTCTTTTTAAACGTTATTAAAAACATGAATTTATCACTGCCAGATAATTTTGTTATTGACTGTAATGTACCCGATGATATTCTTTATAAATAAAAATAATTCATTTCAAAACGTTTTATTTTTTACATTGCAAAGAACATATTAAAACATAAGAAAAAGAGAAAGAGAGTATATATAATATCAATACATAAAATTTTAACTTAATTACTTAATAGCAAACTAACTCAAGGATTACCTATTGATAAATTAACTTTTATTAACTTGATTATCCTAGATCATTCATTGTTTAATTTATCATTATTTATTTTATAAATATATTTTATCGTTTAATTTACAATTTAACTCTATTAATTTCATAATTTATAATGTAGACTATACTGACTGTATAGTAAACGTCTACAAAACAGGGAAAGGAACTTCGTTCCAACCGGGGGTCCATAGACCATCAAGGTTTTTTTAGATTACCGCCAATATATGTAGGATAGTTTTTATTTTAATTGAACCCGGTAAATGATGTTACGAACGGGTTCTAGGCTTATTTTAAAAGATTTCTCACATACCATCTGGGTATATGTTTGAGTGAGTCTTTTGATAGTTTGAATTCACAATTGGAAACCGTATGTGTGTCTACAATCGAGCTTTAGGTTTTTGGAAATATAATTGATACCGGTGATAACCAATTTGGTGCAGACGAAGTTGCACGGGTCAGCTAGTTTTATTATAAATTTTTACTTACAGAGCGCCCACTTCTGTGAGAAGCCATTCTGCTATAACTGCATCGAATTTTGTCTCCGGATCCGTCATAAGTTTTTGTATATTTTCATCTTGAACTGCTTTTACGTGTATGTCTTGCATTACAGATGCCATTAAGTCGAGATCCATACTTATTTCATTATTCAGTATGGACTTTAAACTGAGAAAATTTTCTATAAACAAATAATAATAATATATCATTATACATTGGCATACGCACATTAATCTCAAATATACCACATCTGTTTAAGCATAATGCTTGTGTAACCATATCTTATTTAATTAAAATATTCATATTCAGTGAAGTCGTTGTTCGAGAATGGTAGATTATTCTTCTATAAATTTAATATCAAAGTTGTATAATATTTTCTGTATTTTAATACTTCATGTATTTATGTAAAAATCAAAGTCTTCCTAAATTAAGACAATGTTAACACTAGAATTAAAAGTTCACTTCAATTAACCCTCGGTATATTACGGTTTATGTTAAGAAATCAACATTTATCGTAAATAAAAATACAAAGTCACCTTAGTACAACTGTTTCGCTTACACTAACTACATCATAATGTCACCGCGTAACCACGTAACTCACGCTTCAACCAAATCTTTGAAATATAATTTATCTATCTGAATTATCTTTCTAATGTTTAATCCATACATGTAATAAGAATGTATATCTAACGTGTCTCTACTTTTTTGATTTTCGTAAAAAAAATGTTGCAGTTGTTAGAAATAAGTAATAGAATACATTTCAATCATTTTTAGAAATGTTGTCTGTCTGTTTGTATGAACACGCATCACTGTTAGACTACTGTGTAATACATACAATACACTGAGAAATACATAAAGCATATCCTCAGATGTAACTTAGTATTTATTTCATTAAAATTGGTTCACTCTATCAAAAGTTATTGTAATTTTAATGGCGCCGCGACTTAAGTATGGGGGAAGTAGATAAGAAAATGGACTAAATACGTTCAGATGACTTTATTAGTCATTGTTTTGTACATCAGGTTTCACGTAGACGAAGACGCGGGCACAGCTAGTACATTAATATTTACAACAAACACAATTTACTTGTTTTTAATTATATTACGTACGCGTTGTAAAATCCATGGTATTGCTGATAGTAATCTGAGTTAGATTTGGATTCGTAAATTCCTCAGCAAATGGCGTGACATATGTGACCTGGAAAAATAGGAAAAACTAAGCATCGATTTTACGACCATTCACGGTTAGTTAAAATTAACTACAGGTAGCAATGACCACCGAATATAAAGTGGTCTGCACGTCTGTTTGCTGCTTCATACCAAAAGAAATATAGTGTAAAATCTTTGTATCGAAAGTTATGAGACTCGACTTTTTAAAGTGAAACTACATATGGTATGGTAGAGCAAAATTTTCATTACGCGTTAAACATAAGGTAGGTAAGTATTTGTGTCATGTGTAAGTGTCTGTTTGGTCCAGTAGTATACATAAATTAACAAATGTATAGTTAAGTATTTATACTACGAGACATCGTATAGTATATAGTTTATGAGTAATTCCATGTATATAATTGAATACATACAAGACAAAGAAGTTTAACTTCCTCCGCGTATACGCACTGATACACTAAATGTGTTTATTTTTGGTTATAAAGAGTTTGCTTGCATTCTCCTTTTTCTATTAAACTTCTCAAGAAAACTATTCGTTAATAAAGAACACCTGTTTTATACTGATTATGTTAACAGTTTACAACTAATAATTATTTTTTCGAACTAACTGATTAATTTGGTGGGCATTCACAGCTTCACCGGAATACTAAGGCGAGCTCTTAAGGCGCTTCGCAGCTTGGCAACAAGCTCAAGGGTGCCACAATGGCCGAATCTCCGCTTGGGTTGCATGCAACATCGCGAATCTGTCTAAACTTGCTATTCATACATATAAGAACTCCTAAGACAGACATATAGGTATACCGGCATGTGAGCCTCAGAAATTCAAACGTGTATTTCGTGTCTGACAACTAGGCTAAACTAAACTAACCCTGTCCGAAAATAAGGGAAAGAATAAAAACTCTCCCAACATATGTGTACCTGTGTGTATGTGCGTAATGTGGGGGTAATCTGTGTTCTGTGTAATTCAACTAATGATTGAAAATGTTCAGTATCACTGTATCGTGATAGCAGCGTGCGTCTTTTCTGAACCTCTTGTTAGGTTATAATATAATAAGTGATAGGCAAATATTTACTAACTTCTAAATAATGTTTTTTTTTATTAAGTCTACTAAACTGTGTTTAATTAATCTTACAATTTGTTATTATAATTTCTATAAATATACTTAAAATTAAATACTTCTGGACGTAAACACAACTTACACTATTGAAACGGTGTGTATTAAAGAAACATAAAAGAAAAATAAGTAGAAATTAAAATCTACCTTCAAAAAATACTAAAAACTAAAAAAATAAAAAATACTAATACTATCTATACATAAAACAAAAGCAAATAGCAAAAATAACAGTTATAAGAATGAAACAATTTCAAGAGTAATTACTATAATGTAGCTTTTGAATTTATTTATTCGCAATATAAAACAGCTGTTGCGTTACAAAGAGTTACGTTATTAATTTATAGATTTTAAGATTAGCCAACCAAATTGAACAAATGTCTTCATATGTGTAGTACAGTCAAAACCGTTTATGGCGGCATCGTTTAGAACAATATACCGGTTATATTGACCCAGAACAAAGGTCTGAATGCCGTATCTTGAAAACATCACCGGTTGTTACGACTAAATATGAGTAGTCCCTTAGATGTCGCTATAACAGATTTTTACTGAACTGATCTACGTTATGAAAACTTTACCACAGTAATTCAATTTTGTACTGAACATTGGTTTTGGAATGTATTTAATGTATTCATTTGTACACATTATTATTTTTTATTAATGTTTTATCACATCTATAATATTTGCTCTCTGAAGTTACTGTTCTAGCCAATCAGTCAATTTTGACCGTTCTGAATACAGATGCACGAAACACAAATTTTGTTATACTTACGTATTTTCTTATAAACTTTTTACTATATAGTGTGCAAGCTCGAACTTAGGGCTATATTCAGAACGGCCAAAAAGTTTGAATAGAAGTGTAGCTGGAGTTCAAAAACAAAATCATTACAAACCTCATGTCCCGCTTTCAGCAAATGCTTCACTATGCCAAAACCGAGGATGCTGTGACTTTTACCAGGTAATGGAAATACAACTAATATTTTGTAGGAATCACACAAAACCGCCATCAGTAAGATGCCACAAATAATTGATAGAAACTTTAACATTGTCTGAAAAATAAAAATTATAATATAATATAGGTATAATTTGTACCAAAATACAAGATAATAATCGGTGTAATTAGCCGTTGATAGTGTTCGGGGAGTTTAAACGGGTCTTCTGACATTTAAATCACTCTATATATATTAAAACTAGCCTCTGTCCGCGACTTCGTTCGCGTGGAATAATTACTTTGGGCTAACGCCAACACGTAGCGGAAGCTCTCAAGCATTCTTCATTAGTGCTCAGCTCCTATTGGTCTTAGCGTGATGATATATAGCCTATATAAAGACGTATATAATCGTATACGTATGTAATATAAATAAATAACCTTCCTCGATAAATGAGCTATATAACACTGAAAGAATTTTTCAAATCGGACCAGTAGTTGCTGAGATTACCCCCTACGTCACAAAATCACAAATTCACAAACTTTACCTCTTTATAATACTATCAATATTAATATTAATTAATTAATATATTATATATTAAAATTGCTATTGAATTTTTAGAAAATAATTGTTATTATTATAAATTCCTTGTTCTTCCTTCTTTCACATTTTTTACCGTAATTCTTTCATATTTACGCCAACTTTTGAACAGTTCTGCATTCGTGAAACTAGCACACATATCGTAAGATTGTGAAGGTAAATAATGACAATGACGTAAAAAGAAAAATTCGCAATGATTTATTAACTTAACTACTGGACAAAGTTAATATACGAATATATATATTGAAATAAAATAATAGTTGAAAAATATGACTTCCTTATTCAAATTAAATTTGATATCAAAACATGAATAAGATCATACATAACAATATCATTATTATTATTATTACATAGTATAAAACAAAGTCCTCTACCGCGTCTGTCTGTCTGTCTGTTCGCGATAAACTCAAAAACTACTGAACGGATTTTCATGCGGTTTTCACCGGTGGATAGAGTGATTAATGAGGAGCGTTTTAGTATATATTAGTAGTACATATTCAGGCCGGGACAACGTCTGCCGGGCCCGCTAGTAACTAATAAATACAAATAATAACCTCAATAAAAATTATATATATAAATGATAAATATAAACCTAACATTGCCGTAGTTTAAGTTTTATATCATAATAATTTGATTGTTCGATACAGCCACCTGTTAACTTATTGTTATCGCTCAGTGTAAAAATATAACATAATCCCTTTAAATCTAATATACGTATACTTCTTTGCAAAGCTCAATGACTCATTTTGAAATATTAAAACTCATTGTGAAAATATAAATGTAAATTATAACTTCATATTTATTTTACACTGATAAAATAAATAAATGTGTATTCCTCCGAGTAAAATCTACTGGGTAGTAATACTATGTATTGCTATACACATCATAAAATGTAGATCTAACGTGCATGTACTTTTTCAATTATGATGAAAAAAATTGTTTCAGGTGTCTAGGAATAAGGAATAGAATACATTTCAATTATTTTTTTAAATGTCTGTCTGTTTGTATGTACACGCGTCACTGCTAATGTACTGGGTTCACACAAATCGTAAAGCATATTCTCGGGAGTAACTTAGTGTTTGTTCCAATAAAATGGCAGAGAATGCCTTCGGCATTAAGTCCGTCATTGCGTATTTAACGCATAATGTGTAAATAAATAAATAAAATCGGTCCACTCTGTCAAAAGTTGTTGTAGTTTTAATGACGACGTGGCGTAAGTACGAGAGAAAGTAGACAAGTAAATGGACTTAATACATTCAGATGCCTTTATTAATCACTGTTTTTTACATAAACTTCCACGCAGACGAACTCACGTGCACAGCTATGTATTATATTTGTGTTATTTTTTATAATATAGTATTATATTTCTTCTATCTATTATAAAGCTGGGGGGTTTGGTAGAGCGCGCTAATCTCGGGAACTACTGGTCTAATTTAAAAAGTATTTCAGTTTTAGATAGCTCATAAATCAAGGAATTCCTTTTTCGAGCTTCCGCTTCATGTTAGCGTTATAACTAAAATAACCTCAAAATAACTATTCCACGAGGAGGAAGTCCAGAGCAGAAGCTAGTTATAAATAAAGTGATACGAGGTCTGTCGATTTGCGCCTATCACGCAAAAACTACTGGACAGATTTTGACCTTTCGTTTTTGGTTTTACTTCTTAGACTTTTCTTAATTAAAAAATATATATCCAATATCTTCATTTAACATAAGGTTATCAGAGTTTTAAAACAATTTCTAAAAGCACTGCCCATTCAGCGATGTGTAAAGTGAGACCATCCAGTGTGGTGCTTATATTTTTTCTTTGTACATAAAATATATTATTGATAATAAACGACGCCGACGAAATATAAAACAATTCCTTTTACTAACAATTTCCACTCTCAAATTTACGTGAGTATAAGTTTAAATATAATTGTCGCGACACTTATAGATATTTTCTAGCAAATATAGAAGAAAGTTCTAAAAATTATTCTTATTACCAACCACAACGTGACTTACTCAAAAGTAGCTGGGATAAAAATCTACTGGCAAATTAAATCTATAAATATAGTATATCCTACACTATTACAATGCATTAGTATGTCAACTAACATACCATATTTACTTACCAGATTTTATGCAAAAAAAAAAATTAAAACAATTTTTATACTATATATATCACGTCAATTCAATATAAAAACAAGTGTAAGAATAATTTTAATCAGTGTAACCACAATTAAAAATAAGTACTAAAAAAATTCAATTCACGATGATATTCAAATGTATAGTCTACTTCCCGTATAATTTGAGACATTCATTATAATTTATCGACGTAACAACGGATTAGATAACTTGATAGTCGCTCCGACCAAATACTATTACAGACTTCACACGTATATGATGAAATTTAATATCAGATAATGTAATTGACTATCTAAGTACCGTAGTCAGTTTTTTATAAAGCGAATCTGTATTTATTATCAGATAATGACCGGCTAAGTACCGTAATCAGTTGTTTATGAAGCGATAAAGCAATTGTGTCTGCGTGAAAGTAAGCTTGGTCATTCATTATTTGAGCAATATACAAATATGTTTATTTACTCAAACATTTTACTTAAAGCCTTAACTATGGCGCCAAACTAGGCAATGCCTGTCTCATGGAAGCCTAATGTCTGATTACAAATTGCCTTTAATAGATGGTGGCGCCTATTGGCTTATAATATTTAGAGGAATTTAAATTACATTTTAAGAATTAAAGTTAAGGCAAAGAAGAAACAAAGATCATATAATAACTAAATAAATGTTAAAGTGTGAAAGAGGGTGTGTGTAGTTATAATGAGTGTATGTGTAAAAGTCAGTGTACGGGACGTGAGTGTGTAATATGGGACCTCGCAAATCATTAAAAACGAAATTCCAGGAATTCGGTGTCCTAACTCTACCCTCCCAGTACATTCTTAATAATTTAATATATGTCCGTAAAAACTTTGAAAACCTGCATTTTGTAAAGGACCGGCATGATCTAAATAATAGAAACTATAACAAACTGGTCGCCTTATGTTTCAGACTTAGCAAAACCAGTAATCGTTTCTTAGGTAATAGTGTTTGGTTTTACAATAAAGTCCCAAAACATATTACCGATTTGCCGGATTGTAAATTTAAGCGCCATGACAAGCAGGTTTTAGTGTCGAAAGGCTATTATAGAGTGGGTTAATATGTGAACGATGGTGATGTCTGGAATTGACTCCTCTCTGTGCATCGACTAAAAACGGCACCTATTGTAACGTATAATGTATTCGAAATATAGATATATATGTTAAAAAAATGTACCCGATCGAGTTTCTTGCCGGTTCTTATCGATGACTGGGTTGTTTTCCGAACCGGTGGTAGTTTTGACGTTCATAAGCGCCTTATTAGGGCCTAAACTGATTAAAGTATTTTTGATTTGATTTCAAAAACACCGTTATAAAATTAGATGAAAATTGTTTAATTTATCCCGAAAAACCACCCTGGGATTTATGTTTTTTTTTGTCATGCCGGCCTGCTAAAATCTGGATATGCACAAGCTGATTCCGAAATGCGACCCGCAGAAGCGAATCAGTATGACGTGCTTTTTCGCCATATACATGGTGGTTGCGACCCAGTCAGGTTGCAAAATTGCAACATTACCTCGCCTCGTTCGTTATTCAGCAGGGTGCCCCACTTACAGGTGAGGTTGGCTTGGGTGTCTCAAATCTTATAATATTACGAGTATTCGACACCCCTTACACCCCTATGTAAAAGCCAATAGGTCATTATATCACCGTTGGAAAGTCTAGTCGACTAACGTACCACTCTTTACAGTCTTTGCAATTAGTCAATTAGCCTTTCCCTCGATGATATGAGCAGCGGTGGCAAAAGTATGACAACAATGTTAATCGCGACATATGGGTACATTTTTTGTCTACCATGATATCTATTTTCATTTCTGACTTCCTTAAACTTTCAAATGTTAATGACAGCGAATTCGCAATTTGGATTGTATTTAATTTTCGTATATTGTCATCAGAAACGAATAGACGTTTTGGGGTGTAAGGGGTGTCGAATAACATCATATGACTTGAGACCTCCAAGCCAACCTCACCTGCACGTGGTGCACCCTGCTGAATAACGAAAGAGATAATGGCGAAAGCGGGTCGGTAGGGTTTTACACCATGTAGATGGTGAAAAAGCCCGTCATAGTGATCGCTTCTGTGGGTCGCGTTTCGGGATCAGCCTGTGCATATCCAGTTTTTTACAGGCCAGCATGACAGCGGCGACCGGCGATGGATAGTATGTCGCTATTGTTTTTGGATTGTACTATGTCGTAAACATCAGGCATAGAGCAGTCATTTTGCCGTGCTACAATACAAAAACATTGCACGCCTGCAGTCCGGTGAAGACCTTGCTAGGTCAATAGCGTAGACAGTTCGAAAAAAAAAATCATTTGTTATAGAAAAAACGTAACACTCCCAAAATTATAGTTCCTATAGCTACATATGTTGTCATAAGAATTGGAGTAAAACGTTAATATGCCACACAATCGAATGGAATAAATGTAATATATGTTCATAGTGATGCCCTTCTTGACGTCTCCGTCGATGACGAACCCTGTTAAAGGTTAATTAGGAGCAATTCAATTCACGCTATGTTTGTCACGACAAGAAAAACAAATACCCTTCGCAGTAATCCCACGATAGATAGAAAGAAGAATACAAAACGGGACAAACATAATCCCCATACCGAATGAGGACGAGCGCCATATTTCACTTAAAATTGACAAGTCCGACACACAGCACGTTCGGAAACGCGATTTGTCATGCTCATATTCTTAACGCTTCACTAAATAATTTCGGTTTTTGTACTGAACTGTTTTATTACAGCGTGTTCTTTATATAACATTTACGAACTATGTTACATATATATTTACTAATGACTGCCCTCGACTTCGTTCCGTTTTATTTACAATACTCAACTTAATAACATAGCTCAGCTAAAATATACCCAAGGGTCGTCTAGTGGCGAGATATAGTAAAACTAGTTTATGACCACGATTGCGTATTGCGTAGGTGGTAGAGTCACGCTGAAGCTATTACTGGTTACAGCATGAATGGGTCGGCTCACCCGGGGTAGTACCACCCTCTCACAGAAAACCGATGTGAAGTAACAGTGCTTGCATTGTTGCGTTTCGTTCGGTCAGTGAGAGCGCCGGAGGCCCACTTCCCTTCCCCCTTTCCCTTCCAGTCCCCTCTCCCCCTCCTCCCTCCCCCTGCCCCCAAAATCAGGCTGGCAACGCTCTTGCGACTCCTCTGGTGTTGCAAATGTCTATGGACGGTGGTGATCACTTAACATCAGGTGACCCTCCGGTTCACTTACTTCCTATGACAAAAAAAAATACGATTTCACTCGCGCTAATACGTGTAGTCGATGACTTAAGAAAAACATTACAGAACTCATGAAATATGAAACAATAAATGAATAAATGAAAAAACACTATACACACGTATTTCAGCTATCTCTCGATAATAGTATTTTTATCATGGTTGAAAGGATTTCCCTTTTTACCCTTTTGTACTTTTCCGTACCCCTGACAATATGTATGCAAAATTTCAAGTTAATCGATCAAGGGATAGCATAAAAGCCTTCTCCATAAAAAGAAACACTAACTGTTTTGGTGAAGCATATGGAATCACAGCAATGTCCTATTTTGTACATTATTGAGTAGCGGGCAAGGCGGACGTTGTCCCGACCTGATAATAAAAAAAACTTGAAGTTAGACATATGCCGTCGTTGGCTTTTTTGTAGACATTATCAAGCTCTACAACTTTTCTCTACAACTCAATCATATATCTGTCATCGTTAAGGCAGCGTTCGTAAGAAACGTGTTCGTTCGACAGAGTTCCGATCGGACCGTCGACTCGAACGGTTGTCCGTTTTGCTGCGCGCGCTAAGTTCGATTTTAATACTCGTAATTTAGTGACGTCAGTTATTGTGTTGTTCCGATCCGGCACACCTGCGCTGCACACCTGCTTTCCACACCTGCGTTCTTTTTCCTGGAACTGAGTGAGACCTTTCCTTTGTATCTATTTATTGCTTTATGCGTTTCGTTCGATCAGTGAGAATGCTGTAGGCCCACCTCCCTTCCCCTTCCCCCATTCCCTACTCCCCACACACAGACTGGCAACGCACTTACGACTCCCCTGGTCTTCCTAGTTCACTGTCTATAGGGTGATGATCATTTAACATCAGGTGACCCAACTGTTCGTTAGCCTCCTCTTAATAAAAAAAAATGCTCCGTATTATTATTTGCCATCCACTTCACTTTTGCACAATAATCAAACTATATTACGTAAAACACCACGGATATTACAAAATATAGGGACAAAAAAAAAACAAAAAATTCGAAGATCCCGTCAAAAAATCAATTTAAGATTTTATGTATGTACTGTATTATGTAAGAATCTAGTACGCATAATCAGTTAATAGATGGCGTTAAAACAAACCCGACCTTGGCAATATAGATTTTACCACCAATCTCAACATTATATGGTTAACAACAAATTAACAAACTATTATTATAGCATATAGAGCAGAAAGTAAATTAATATTAGATAAAAATAATAACTTCCTACCTGAAGTAAAAGATCTGTAGTTTGATTGGATCTAAACAGCTGGAAGCTTAATTCAATAGGTTTCCCCAGGTTGTCTAATCTGGGCTGGAATGGTGTTTCCGTACTTAGACTGTAACAAATACATATTGCATTGAAGTAATGGCGGCTCAGTGGTATATGTGTCGGGACATCGCGTCAACTGACGTAAGTTCCAATCCTTGCGAATGAATGCTTTCGACTAAGGAAAATATCGTGACGCAATTATAGTATAGTGGTAGGCCTTATGGTAAGCCCACCTGTCTAGGTACCAGCCTCATGTTGAAAATCTATTGGCAAACACTTTTTTATTGTAGCACGGCAAAATGACTGCACTATGCCTGATGGTAAGCACCTTCGATCAACAATAACTAGATAAAGGGTCACGTACAAATCGAAGCTAAAAGCTGTCCGCGTAAATATATACTTATGTGTAGCTATTTGTTTACTAAAAAGTGTTAAAACTGTTTTAAGTTCAACCTCATTACAAACATAACACCTTGTGATAAAGTCACAAATGTTCAAAATATTATCGATTAACCTACGATAAAACGAGCAAAGTAATAAATTACCCTCAAAAATGAAAAGATAACATAAACAACATTTAGTGTGAATTCAACCGTAACACGTAATGAATAAAGTACGTTTTCCCGTTATTGTGCGTGTTTGTGTCTGGCGAGGCCAAACATTTGTATCACAGGATTAAAATCGGTAATTTAGTTCACCTCCGTCCATAGACACTAGCAACACCAGGTGAGTCGCAAGTGCATTGCCAGCCTGTGTTTGAGAGGAAGGGGGGAATAAGGGAGGGGGAGAAAGGAAGCGAGAGGGGAGGGGAGATAGGCCTCCGGCGCTCTCACTGACCGAACGAAACGCAACAATGCAAGCACTGTTACTTTACGTCGGTGTTTTTGTGAGAGGGTGGTACTACCCCGGGTGAGCCGACCCATTCATGCTGAAACCAGTAATAGCTTCAGCGTGACTCTACCACCTAGTTCCTGATTAGCTCGTTCATGCAAACAAACTCTTCAGCTTTATAATAGTAGTATGGAAGCATAGATTCTTTAATATCTTGTGAATGTAAACGTATCTTTCATATTTCTATTCACTTATTGCTTACAAAGTTCCTTTGACAGTTTAATTGACGTAAATAGACATTGAAATACAAAAAAGCAGACTACCTAATTTATCTGAAAAGATGTAGCTAATGTAATGTATATAAAAACTACGTTCACCACCTGGCTGGCACGTGCTGCGTTCACCTGTTAGCAGTTTTGAATAAATAGGGTCTGGAAACAACCACTCACAGCTATTTAAATAGTGCAATTATTTTTTTGTAGACGACCCGCACACATCGCGGTTCTCAGTAATATCTCGAGCCTAGGTCGTCCCCGCGCGGAGCCCTCGAGATATTATTATCGCGATACAGTGACTCACCTACATCACTTGAACACACATATGAGATCATCTCTCTCACACACGTGGTGTGTCATACACATGGTGGGAGGGTTTTGTTTTTTTCCCTCATCGAACTGAATCGAATAGTTTAGTTCGTTTCATTCCTATATACACGTATTCATTTGTGAATCATGCAATGTCGATTATATGATTCACAAATATATATATGTATGAATAGCTTAGAATAGTTAGCTAGGTCAGACGCAACTTTTTCCAGGTAACAGCCCAAGCCGAGGTGTGCGTGCACCCTTGTGTATGTTACCTAAAACCCAAATCGGTTGAGTGCCTTAAGCGCCAACCTTAGTAGTCCGGTGAAGCTGTGAAGACCCTGCCAGGTCAATAGCGTAGTCAGTTCGAGAAAAAAAAAAAATTGTTCATTCGACCGTTTTTTCTCCGACTTACTTTGCAAATCCAACTACCACAAAAAAAAATATTTATTTCTTGGGTTAATATTTAGCCTATGACACGCACAAATAACGTGGATTTCTATTGGAAAATCAGTTCAGTAGATCCAGGTGTTACCCCTAAAAACTCACAAACTTTACCTCTTTATAAAATTATATAGTAATAATATATAGATTTATTCAGGAAAACGGTTTCATGGTATGTGACAATCTATATTGATAACTTACTACTTACTAGTAATTAATGCATACACATTTTTAACCGACTTCGAAAAAGGAGGAGGTTACTACGTTCGGTTGTGCGTATTTTTTTTTTATGTATGTTAATCGATATCTCCGTCAATTATGAACCGATTTTAATGATTCTTTTTTTATTTGAATTGATTATATTCAGAGGTGGTCCCATATAAATTTGAAGAAAATATTCAAACTCTAAGGGGGTGAAAAATCGTTTATTTGATTTTCATCCACTTCATATCTATGTATCTAAGCAACATGCGTGATATTACAAATTTTACCTTTTATATTAATTAATTTCTAAGTATTTACTCAAAAAAGGGCGTAGGTTAGTAAACTTTTTTGTTATTGATGACATACTGGCAGGTTGTAAAAAAAAAATTTGATTATGTTTTGTTTTTTCATAAAATTCAATTGACTGCGAATTTAAGTGCGTTTTAATTGCTACGTTTAGTCTTGATTTTATAATTTTACCAACCATTTAAATAAAGTTAGTGACAAAATTGAATTGTTAGATATTCTTTACGTCATGAAGTGACGTCATTTGATGGCAGATGAAATGCAAAGAGCTGTAGGGATGTTGCAAGCGGGAAGTAATCAATCTCAGGTATCTCGACATTTTGGTATTCATAGAAGTGTTATTTGTCGTCTTTGGCAGCGCTACAATAATACAGAAGAACCCGTTGAACAGCATCCAGGCCGTACATACAACTGGCGGCAAGACGATGTTATGCGCTCGAGAGATAAGTTTGAGGCTACAAATTTCAAGTGGTGTTGATGTAATCCTCAAACTGTGCGAAATCGACTGCATGAGTACGGCCTACGAGCTCGACGCCCAATCAGGTGCCCACCGATACGTCACGGGAATCGCGCTCGTCGATATGAATGGTGTAAAGAACGTATAACATGGACCCAGGAACAATGGGATAAAATTATGTTTTCCGATGAGTCGCGATTCGGGTTTGAGCCTGATACAAGAAGGGTGCGATTATGAAGAACAGGCGAACTGAGCTCGTTTTTGTAAATGGAAACATGAATGCTGAAAATTACATTGAGGATATTCTCAGACCTTATGTCTACCCATTTGCACAAACCTTTGGCTCCGATTTTAGGTTAATGCATGACAATGCGCGTTCACATACAGCTCGGCGAACCAGTGAATACTTTGCAACGGAGAACATCCGGGTATTGCCCTGGCCTGCACAATCGCCAGATCTCAACCCCATCGAGCACGCATGAGACATGCTCCAGAGACGTGTTTTGAAGGACTTGGATGGAGCGACAACAACCCAACAGCTGAAGGATTTGCTACAATTCCATTGGGAGCGAATACCGCAAGATGACATAAACAGTCTCATTAATTCAATGAATAATCGTTGCCGACAAGTTCTGAATAGCAGAGGAGACCATACTTTGTATTAAATTGTTCTATTCTTTCACAATAAATACATTTTCTTTAGAAATTTCATTTTGTAAGAAAAAAGTTTAGTTTCTTATGTATCTTAGTTTCTACAGTATATTCTAATATTGTTCATTTCTGTTATTAAAAGAACTTATAAAGACAACAGCTGTTATTTTTACATCATAGAACCCTAAAGATATTATTTTAAAAATAAAATACAACGTTATAATGTGAAGAACCATCCTAAAATTTAAATTAGTACATGTTGCTTAGACTTTTTTGATGAGTGTATATTTATGGACACTAAAAATGGAGAAATAAAAAATTTTTCCAAAAAAAAATAAACCGCCTTCGATGTGAAACACAAATAAGGCACTAAAAAGCGAAAAATAACTGAATTATTAAATTAACCAAATTAAATAAAAAATATTGATATTCGCGCTACCGAATAATATATTTGAAGTCGATGCCAACCTAAATTCATATCATCTACATACAAAGTTTTGGTCCACTCTCGTGTCCCATGATGTATATCTGTATAGTATATATACATATTTTATTACCTGCAACAAATTTGAAATTTAGGTTGGCATCGACTTCTAATATATTATTCGGTAGCGCGAATATCAATATTTTTTATTTAATTTGGTTAATTTAATCATTCAGTTATTTTTCGCTTTTTAGTGCCTTATTTGTGTTTCACATCGAAGGTGGTTTATTTTTTTTTGGAAAAATTTTTTATTTCTCCATTTTTAGTGTCCATAAATATATCTGGTTTCTAATTGGTATAATAAATCGGTTCCAATTTCACAAAAATCCTTCGACGTGAAACACAAATAAGGCACTAAAAAGCGAAAAATAACTGAATTATTAAATTAACCAAATTAAATAAAAAATATTGATATTCGCGCTACCGAATAATACATTTGAAGTCGATGCCAACCTAAATTCATATCATCTACATACAAAGTTTTGGTTCACTCTCGTGTCCCATGATGTATATCTGTATAGTATATATACATATTTTATTATCTGCAACAAATTTTGAAATTTAGGTTGGCATCGACTTCTAATATATTATTCGGTAGCGCGAATATCAATATTTTTTATTTAATTTGGTTAATTTAATCATTCAGTTATTTTTCGCTTTTTAGTGCCTTATTTGTGTTTCACATCGAAGGCGGTTTATTTTTTTTTGGAATTTTTTTTTATTAATTTTATGATGTTAAGCGGTCCCTACAGTTTATGACGTAATGAAGCCATTTACATAATACGTTACCACTCTAGAGGACTGAGATACTATACCCCATGTGTACATTTTTGCCATACACCTTTCGAACTGGAAAACAGTAACAAGAGCCCTGGTACTCTGCGGCAGAAGAATATCTGTTTATGGTGATTTCGCAGTTGAACTTCAAAGAAAGTATTCATTAGTGTCTTTGCTTCTATATGACTCAGACAAATAAATATAAAACTGATTTTGTCACAAATTACACACAAATAAATTTTTCTGAGGCGAATTTGTACAATAGTATATATATGTTGTTAGCATACTACCCGAATAAAGGTTTTTTATTTATTGCTAGCTGTTCCCGCGACTCCGACCGCGTGGAACCTAATAATAGGTCTTTACCTATGAAATTGCCGTTCTGCAGGACTGGCCATTTCAAATCAAAATAATTTTTGTTTGGCTAAGTATTATAATTTCAAATTAATTTAATTTTAAAAACATGGAATTCTTAATAAAAGTAGTTATTTGTTTATTGATTAGTGTTACATTTTCATCGCATGTCAATCTTTTCTGTCATCATGGATACGTTAAAAATTCGAGTAATTATGGAATATGAGTACCGTCGTATGAGCAACGCGGCAGAAGCGGCACGCAACATCAACGACGCTTACGGAGCTAACACAACAAACCGACGCACCACCTGTTATTGGTTTGCTCGCTTCCGTTCTGGGAATTTCGACCTGAAAAATGAACTTTGCGGTCGTCCGAAGACTTTGGTCGACAATGACGAATTAAAGGCGATTTTTGAAGCTGAAGATACACAATCTACGGCAGAATTAGCAGCAGCTTTCGATGTTAGCGTCAAAACAATATTGGTCCATTTGCGTCAAATTGTCAAGGTAAAAAAGCTTGACAAATGGGTGCCCCACGAACTCAATGATTGCCAGCGCGAAGTACGCGTCGGGACGTGCCTTGCACTGCTCAACGGACACACAAATGAAGGAATTTTGAACCGCATTGTTACCTTGCCATGAAAAATGGATTCTGTTTGATAACCGCAAGCGCTCAGCAAGTTGGTTGGATCTTGGTTCAGCTCCTAAATAATGCCCTAAACGAAAACTTACCCCTAGAAAAGTGATGGTCACTGTTTGGTGGTCTAGCGCCGGTGTGATTTATCACAGCTTCTTACCAAACGGGGTGAGCATTACTGCAGATGTGTACTGTGAAGAACTGAACACAATGATGGAGAAGCTGGCACATCTCCAACCAGCATTGGTCAATCGCTCGTCTCCGCTGCTCCTGCACGACAACGCGCGACCTCATACTGCACAGCAGACGGTCTCCAAGTTGCAAGAACTGGGGTGAGAAGTTCTCCGTTATCCGCCCTACTCACCAGACCTTGGGCCTACAGACTACTACTTTTTCCAGACTTTGGATAACTCCTTGGCAGGAAAAAAACTCAATACCCGAGAGGGAGTACAAAATGACTTTGAAGAATTTGTTGCCTCCCGTCCAGCTGATTTCTTTAAGAAGGGCATCAATAATCTGCCACTGCGTTGGCAAAGATGTATTGATTGCATGGGTGATTACTTCGATTGATACAATTAAAAAATACCTGAAAAAAATTCGTTTAAATTCTTTCATACAAAGCAGCAATTTCATAGGTAATATATAAAGTAATAAGTAACCTAATATATAAAAAACAGTGACTAATAAAATTATCTGGATGTATTAAGTCCATTTACTTATCCACTTTTCTCTCGTACTTACGTCGCGTCGCCATTAAAATTACAAAATACGTTTTGATAGAGTGAACAGATTTTAATCAAAACAAGACTAAATGTTACACTAATGCTTTATTTTTTTCTTGGTGCGGTTTTACCGTGAACTTGCAAGCAAGCAGTGATGCGTGTTCAAACAAACAGACAAATAGACAGGCAGACATTTCTAAAAATGATTGAAATGTATTTTATTACTTACTCCAAGATACTTGCAACAAATTTTTATTGTATATACTATACAGAAGTACAGACACGTTGTATTTAAATTCATTTTATAAGTATACATTTATATAAAATACCAATGTCTTGGTTGACTCGTCATCACCTAGCCCAAAGCAATAAGGATAAAAACTTTAATACTTTAGTCGACGGGATATAAGACGAGATTCTTCGAAAACGATCGTTGTTTGTATGACAAATGATATTTTCACACTCTTTGATACAGTTAATGAGATACATATATAACCAATGATAGTAAACTTTGTATGACAGATTTGTTTTTTCAAGTCAGTTTTTCCTTGTGACCTGTTCCTGATGTTGACTTCTGGACCACCAAATACAAAGCCCAAAATAATATTAAAAGATTTGTGATTTTTTGAATTCTGTCTTGTCATCAGTTTTATTTGCATATTTTATTCTCTACTATATAATTGGGCATAACATACATCACAATTGAATTGTATAAGGGTATGAGGGGTGTCAAATAACATCTAAGACTTGAGACACCCAAGCTAACCTCACCTGCACGTGGTGCACCCTGCTGAATAACGAACGAGGCAATGGCGAAAGCGAGGTGGTAGGGTTTTACAGCCTGACTGGGTCGCAACCACCATGTATATGGCGAAAAAGCCCGTCATAGTGATTCGCTTCAGCGGGTCGCGTTTCGGGATCAGCCTGTGCATATCCATCTTTTCGACCGGCGATGGATAGTGTGTCACTCGGTGGTCGCCATTGTTTTTGGGTTGTACTGCGCTTACCATCAGGCACAGTGCAGTCACATTGCCCTGCATACATATAATAAGAAAGTAAATCTAAAGTGTCTATACTTTATCGATTTTCGTAAAAAAAATTGTTACAGGTGGGTAGGAATAAGTAATAGAATACATTTCAATCATTTTTAGAAATGTCTGTCTGTATATCTGTTTGCAAGAACACGCATCACTGCTAAAGTACTGGGTTCACAATAAACCCTTGCCTAGTCGCCTCCATAACAGAAAAACTTTTTACTTGCCCCATTGCAGAACAAATATCGGCCAACATTCCCCAGTATATCGTATGTCCTCTTTCTGTAACGCTCTTCGCACAGAGATTGAAATATTTTCAGGTTATGTTACCTCTATTAAAAATACTCTTAAATGTAATCTCTAGGTTGTTAGTTTTATGGTATATTTATTTAGTTTGTGTACCGCCTAATATCTGTTCTCTATATTTTATATGCGTGCTGTGTCTACATTTAGAAAAGTGCACAAGGTTTTTCAATACTAGTAAATTATGTAACTAGATTGTAGGTAGTTTTGTAGACCAATAAACTAAAAAAAAAAAATCGGTCCACTCTATCAAAATTTATTGTAGTTTTAATGATGATGCGGCGTAAGTACGAGAGAAAAGTAAATTGACTGAATACATTCAAATGACTTTATAAACCACTGTTTTTACATAAACTTCCACGCAGACGAAGTCGCGGGCACAGCTAGTATAGTATAAATATCAGTACTAAGATGTTGGGGACAAGGGAGATTGTAGTTCTTACCGCTGTTGAATTATATCGACCATAACAAAAGTCGTGAGTCGTTAGCATAACAACATAGACGGGGAGGTAAAAGCGCACTTTTGGTGACAAGGGGCAGCCCGTGATGGTTTAAAATGATTGATAATCTGCTTACGTAATACTTAGCCGCCTTTTTTTCTTCTTTTTTTATTTACATGGGGAAATCCTTTATGGATACGTCACCCTCCCGGGGGAGAGGGTGGGTTATGTCCGACTCGCACGGACTAAAACCCCACGGTGTACCGACAGACCGTAATCGCTGGGGCGGCAAGGGATCGTACTCGTCTTGTATAGCCACCCAAACGGCCCGCAATACTTAGTAACCTAGCTGAGCGAAACATCGAAAAGAAACCTAGTTATACACATAGAAGTAATATTTTAATCAATAATTCCGAAATACATATTTAAATTCGATGTACATAGTTTCTGTTAATCGGTTTAAGATTTATTACAATCAGCTATTAAAATCTACACCTATTTGCAACCTGTAATTAAATTCATGATATGTATAATTATCTATATATTATATTGTTAAATTAGATTAAATTACAGTTCCGTACTTTTTTCCATTATGGTTTTATATCATACTAGCGCGCCCGGCGGACGTTATCTCGCCCTGATAATAAAAGAAACCTTGACAAATTATATACCTAAACCTTCCTCATGAATCACTTTATCTACTGATGAAAATCGCATGAAATTCCGTTCAGTAGTTTTTGAGTTTATCACAAACAGACAGACAGATGTGGCAGAGGACTTTGTTTTATAATATGTAGTGATATTACGAAATCTATGAATACTTACAAATAAAATTGATTTATCTTTTGTTTGTATGAGCTAGTGATGAATGACAAGTGATCTGAAAGTGCATCCCCACAAACATCACTGAATAACAAGATTTGAATCCCGCGCACACGTTAAATTGTAAAACGGAATTTAATTCTAAGAAATCACAAAAAATCATTTATTAAGTCCACATTAATAAGTAGCGTTCTATCACTAACGCCGCTACACTCCGAAAATGCTAAACCGCTTTCATAATTTTTTTTAGAGACAGAGTTCTTAGGTTCTCTCTCTTTTCCATGGAGGATAAGTGGTAATAACAAAATTACCATATACAGAATGGTACAGATATGTACTTAAATGGGTTACGACTCTCACACACGTGGTGGCAAATTCGTTAGTAATCTTCTTTTAGATTGCCGCGTTTTGGAAACAGCTAGTGTATATCCAACAGGTGATAAGTTTGCAGGCCGTCATTAATCGAAAAAAGAGAACCAGACGGGTCAAAGGTTCGTGGTGTGGATTTTTCGTCCAAACGTCGGGATAAAATCATAACAAGTGTTCACCCACGTTATTGCTTTGCTCCGTTTTTTTAAGTTTATTTTTCAATGCTGCCATAACTCTCGCATTCGCTCGGTGCTGGACTTTTAAAATTCCTTTTATTGCAAGCTTTCCTCTGATTTGTATTTTCTATAATTCTGTGTATATTTACTCATATGAGACGACTTCTTTAATTTATTTTGCAATTTTAAGTTTAATACCAGCTGTTAATTATTACAGGAGACGGACTTTGAATGAAATAATTGTAGAAAACTTGTAATGGAATTGTTTAATGTATTTTCGTATTTACAATTAGACGGGCGACAATAGAATGATAGAATAAAATAGAATATGAAGAAAAAATCGTCTTTTGTTTTACGTTTGAATTTTGAAAGTAATGTTGCAGCATTATGTGCAGCTCCTTTATGTGAAAGGAGTATTGTTAACACCAGCCTATACATGATATTTCAACGAATATTTTTATTGTTTAAATTTCTTGTAGTGCTGTTCAGGATATTTACAATTACACCAGAATCAATTTTATTGATAAACGCATTCTCACGCTACACTATTTTATAATTTTATATACTCATTCTATGACGTCACGGATAAAACAAACTTTACTTGATAAATAATTGGTTTATCCATTGTGCCGTTAATATTCATAATGGCATCATTAGTGTCGTGGTTTTTAGGGATCAAAAACTGACGGTATTATATAACACAAGACAGTTTGACCGGCTGTCGTGCATTAAACTTACCGAGCGTATAAACATTTAGACCCTACCTAATTGAAATGACAACCATTTTAACTCAAATAGAGCAGTAGGAACCAGTTAAAGTACTAAATAGAACACATTAGTATTAACGACATCTCTGATTCACAAATCATGATCGATTAAAAATAATATTAATTAAATATTTTTCTTAATTAACTTCAAGTATACACTTGAATTTGAATTTGAATTAATGCAAATATTAATAATAGTGTTATCTCGAGTGGAAAGGGATAAAGTAACATAAACCTGAAATTAATATTTCGATTGCTTCCATTGGTATATAAGCTAAAATAATGTACCAGACTATTCATTCGTGTTAGAAATTTGTTTTATTAAAACAAAGTATATATAATAATTATATCAATAATGAAAACTTTTGTCGTCATGTGCGGTTTTCTTTCACTGGTGTACTCCAAAAGTTTGATACATCCAATGAACGCTGGTAAGTTCATTATAACACCCGGTTTTGCATATTTCTTTTATTAATTCTTTAGTATTTTTATATGCGATGATGGATCAATGACTAACATTTGTAGGTGGTAGAGCCACGCTGAGGCTATTACTGGTTTCAGCATGAATGAGTCGGCTCGCCCGTGGTAGTACCACCCTCTCATAGAAAACCGACGTGAAGTAACAATGCTTGCATTGCTACGTTTCGTTCGGTCAGTCAGAGCGCCGGACGGCCATCTCCGTTACCTGGCAACGCACTTGCGACTCCCCTGATGTTGCAAGTGTCTATAGACGATGGTGATCACTTAACATCAGGTGATCCAACTATCCGTTTGCCTCCTATGATATAAAAAAAACACGATCGAACACAGGTTTTAGTAACACCAGAGGAGTCACAAGTACGTTGCCATTCTTGAAGGGAGAGGGCGAAGGTAAGGGGGAAGGAGAGTAGAGGTGGGCCTCCGGCGCTCTCACTGACCGAACGAAACGCAACAATGCAAGCACTGTTACTACACGTCGGTGTTTCTGTGAGAGGGTGGTACTACCCCGGGCGAGCCGACCCATTCATGCTGAAATCAGTGATATATTTAACGTGGCTCTACCACCTACAAAATTGGTTAATTATCTACCAAAATATATTTAGACGATATAATAAAATGTACATGTTATTAGGTGGACATCGATGTGTCAATATGTGGGATGAAGGATGCATTAATGGGCAGCTTCCAGGATCTGGTGAATATTATATTTGCACTATATTTTTATACGTTACTATCGGGCACTGATAATGAAAAATTATATACCTAAACCTTCCTTATGAATCACTTTATCTATTGGTGAAAATCGCATGAAAATTCGCTCAGTAGTTTTTGAGTTTATCGCGAACAAACAGACAGACGTAGCTAAGGATTTTGTTTTATAATATGTGGTTAAGTAGCATAACTACACATATCGACGGAAAAAAGTACGGACGGAATTATCGTAATTTGAAAACCCAAATTTACACCAGAGCCAAGGAAATATTTCCAAAATTCATAACTTATATTATACTAGCCTCTGCCCGCGACTTCATTCGCGTGGAATAGTTACTTTGGGCTAACGCTAACACGCAGCGGAAGCTCTCAAAAGGAAAAAAAACCCGATTTGGAAAGGAAAAAACCCCGATTTGGAAATTTCCTTCATAGGTGCTCCGCTCTTATTGGTCTTAGCGTGATGATATACAGCCTATAACCTTCCTCGATAAATGAACTATATAGCATTGAAAGAATTTTTCAAATCGAACCAGTAGTTCCTGAGATTACCCCCTACAACATCACAAACTCACAAATTCACCAACTTTACCTCTTTATAATATTAGTATAGGTTTATAGAAGTAGAAAATAGAAAATTGGTATGTATGGCAAGGAAGTCCGTGGAGTCTATGTGACACATAAACTAAGTAGTTTCTATTTTTTTTTTTAATGCATATTTTACCCTAGTTACGACAATTTCTCTATGTGTAGTGCTAAAATTAGGCAAATAACCATGGTCGTATCGATGAAAAATTTAATCGTAGGAAAACAAGACCCATACCATTCGAAGCGGTAATTTTTTTTATACAAGAATATGGTAAAAAGTGTTTTAGCCCAAAATGCAAGTTACGACATTTCCGCTTTCTCCCGTCTATTTTCTTCGGTTTTCGTGAAAAATATTGTTACAGGGGTCTAGGGATAAGTAATATAATACCTATCAATCACTTTTAAATATGTATCTCTTTCTATCTATTTGTCTGTCTGTTTTTTATGAACACGCATCACTGCTAAAGTAGTGGGTTCACAATAAAATCTAACCAAGCAAATCATAAAGCATATCCTCGGGAATAACTTAGTATTTGTTTCATTAAAATCTATCCACTCTTTCTTTCAAAAGTTACTGTAATTTGAATGACGGCTCACGTCAAGTAAGAGAGAAAAGTAAATGGATTTAATATCATTACATAGTATTAAACAAAGTCCTCAACCGCGTCTGTCTGTCTGTCTGTTCGCGATAAACTCAAAAACTACTGAACGGATTTTTATGCGGTCTTCACCGTGGATAAAGTGAATCATGAGGAAGTTTTGATATGTAATTTGTCAGGATTTTTTTATAATAAGGGCAACGTCTGCCGGGCCCGCTAGTATTATTATATAATATATGAGTTGCGGGCACACCTAGTACCTATGTATATAAGACTCTGATGTTTGTGTGTGTTTGTAATTTTTCTCCTCCTAAAAGACTTGACCGATTTCGATGATTATATTGAAATTATTTGGCCATGTGCATGGTCTTAGCTATATTTAAACACGGTAAGTTGACTCACTGTTGTGTAGGTTGTGATTTTTTTTAAATTTACTTTTTCACTACATATTATTTTTATAGAATACATATAATCATAGATTTCCAGTCTTCTAGCATAAAATATATTAGGACAAACAAAAGTAAAACGTCTACCATTTTTTTTTATTCGTATATATACAATATAAAATTATATACAAACAGTGATATACAGTTTGACAAAATATTTATTTAAAATATTACACATAGTTTATTATATTTATATATATAAAAGTGTGTGTGTACTTATTTATGTACAGCGCGTTAGAAGTTATACTTCTTTGGCGTAACAAGATAAAAATCTGTTAAAAAATTTTAGCTTTCGCCTTATTCTACGTTTGTAGAAAAAACGACACTAACAATAGAATAAAGGTATTTAGTACTTTGAAAGTTTTAATACAAAGAAATACAAAGAAACAAAATGTTGACTATAGCTAACTTCAGGGTGTCGGTTTTTCGTAACGGTGTGTGCGCGCATCGTAAAAATTTACTCTCATCATTTTTCCCTAACTCGCCAAAAGAAGTATAACTTCAAAATAAATATTATGCATATATCATTTAATTGCACTACTTCTTTAAATCGTCATTAATATACGCTCGGACGATATCAACGAAGTTCTTATCGACTGTAAAACCGAGTCTAAGTGCACGAGATGTATCGAACTTGATCGGAAACGTTGCTACTAAGCGACTTATAAACTCGTCTATTTCGAAATGTACGAGAGCCGCGACCTCCTCCCCAGCGACTGCACGAAGACTCTCCACCATGTCACGGACAGACACGCATATACCAGGCAGGGTTACGCACCGCCAAGGACCCAATGCACCAGTAGGCAGCGTCGCCGCATGCACTATATTTCGCACCACAGACCGCGGGCTGGTCAACCAAACCTCCTGTTCCGGTGGCACTGGACAAATACTTGGCAAGCCGTTTAATGGTTCACGGATAATACCACTGACAAATGACGTCACAGCCTTGTTTGCGGCACCAGCTCGGACGCTTACCGACGGCAATCGCACGACACGTCCATTCACAAAACCTTTCCTAGAGTAATCGTTCACGAGGAGCTCGCTAATAGCTTTAGCAGTTCCATATGAACTCTGGGGCATAGCAGCAATATTATCATCGACGACAGGTGGAAGATCGCCTCCGAAGACAGCAGCTGTACTCGTAAACACAAATTTCATAGTAGGTGCTCGCTTTCTCACTGTTTCTAAGAGATCTCGTGTTGCGTCTAAATTTACTTTAAACCCGTAATCAAAGTCGGCTTCAGCATGACCGCTGACGATTGCTGCCATGTGAAATAACACATCAGTTTTCACATCTATAAGTAAAAAGTGAAATATGTGTAGTCGAACCCCAATTTTGTATTGAGACCCCGATGTCCTAAGGGCTAAGAGGACGCTAAACATTTCTGAGATAAGCATGGCTTAAGGGTGACCGTTCATCTTAGGACATCGGGGTCTCAATACAAAATTGGGGTTCGACTACACATATTTCACTTTTCTACTAGATGAAAGTTCCGGAACATTTGCTACTTATATTACAGGGTCTGTGTGACTCTAATCGGGCTCGATAGTAGCTCTATATAGTCAAGAACGTATCATTGGCAACCAAAATATCGATATCTGCTTACCTACCTAGTAATTTACTAAAAATTGTAATATCTTTCTGTTTTTGAAACCTTACTAACATCAAGTGAGTATAACGCTAATTCTTAACCTAGCACTTAAATAATAAAGTTAAAAGGTTGTGATTCAAATCAATGATATTATAACTAAAGATAAGTTATGATATTTTGATATTATATTCTGACAAAACAGATGGCACGATAACGCACACATGCCTAAAATAGTAACTTTTAACGCCACACTGTCTTAGTAAAATGTGGAAGTAAGATAACATGTTATCAATATAAGTGGTGAAATAGTAATAGTTATACGTTGCTTAGATACATGCGGATAGACAGGGCTCGTCAAAAATAAGCTGGCTAGTGTTACCGCCCACCTCCGGTGCCACTGCGTCACATTCAAGAGACGAGACTACAACACGACCGGAACATTGATATTAGCGCCATCATATTAGAGATACACATTGATACTAACGCCACCATATTAAAAGACACATTGAAACTAGCGCCACCATAATAAAGATACATGAATAAGAATAATTATTATATAATTTTAATAAGACTTAAATATGAATATCATTATATAGAATTGAATAATTAGTTTGATCATTATGAATAATAAATAGTATATTCTTTGACTTCATAGTTCGGCCATGAAAGGCTAGATGTCGCTGATCTACATGTCGAAACAGATTAGTAAACACATTCGAGATACATAAATAAGGATAATTATATAAAATTGTTGTATAGCTTAAATAACATTAATTTGTTCATACTTTATTATTTTTGTGTTACTTAAATTATTTTGCGGAATTATGTATAAATAGTAATCGCTTTGACTTATATAGATATGGGCCTTTAAAAAGCAAGATGTCTGTGATATCTACGCATTCTTATTATCTAACAAGTATTGTAAGGCGAAGCTCTGGCCAAATAAATAGTGTCAGTATCTACGAAGTATTTATTGCCATTCCCGACTGCATCGACTCTATACGTGATTAGTGTAATACTTGTTTAGACACTTATGACACCACATAAATTGCACAACACATTGCACACTTACGATGCTGGGGTGGGTCGCTAGTTTAGCATATTTTATAGAGCCGAAATACACGTGTACCCTCAAGTAGGTACGTTTATTATAGTGACAAAAGTTCAGAAGTAATTGGTAATGAGGCATTTTCCGTGAGTATCTAATTTGTTATGTTGTGGTTTATATTTTTCTTCGATCAACAATAACTAGATATCGGGTTGGCGCGAAAAATACGTCTCGGTAAATAACAGCTCACTTGAAATGTGAGCTTTTATTTTGTTTAGTTTGTTTGAAACACAGCCAATGTAAACACGATTCACAATGCCGCAGTGTATTCAAAAGATGCAAAAATAATACCCGAAAAAGCAATTTAACGGCCGGAGTATCTTACTTTCGTTAAATACATGTTGAATAAGTTATATTTTAAGCTTTAAACTAACAAATAATATCAAAT
>MU159624.1:94385-114469 GCA_015888305.1 Antheraea pernyi
CCTGCTGAAATCATTACCTCATAAGCTTGGGAATTACCTATACTAGAAGTTCTCTTTAAGCTAGGAGTCTTCTTGATATGTGGTGCTTCCAATTTTGTAGGTGAGTCTAGAGAAGTTTCATACCATTGCTTCTCTTTCACCTTTAAGTCGGCCTGGGAAAGTGGTGAGAACTTGTTCATACTCACAGAATCAAAATTAGAGTAGCCAGATTTCATACTGACAGGACTCATGGCATCTGGATAAGCCCTTCTGTCATCTCTCCCATAATCATCTGTGGATACCTGCAGTTGGAGATGCATAGGATTCCTAATTACGTTATGTTCTCGTAATGGCAGTGTATTTGGTACTGTCACTAGCCTTTCTATAGGTAGATGGATCTGTTCTTGTACATCAGGCTGTGACCGATGTTGGTATACTGGAACTGGTGGAGGTCTATGACCTTCAGACATATTTTCCAAGTGCTGATTATAATCACTATGTGAAGTTAGGTGGTATGTTTGAGTTCTTTGCAACGTATTTCGACGTACACCTTCAGCGCGTCGCTTTGATTGGCTCTGTATTTGATGAAGATGTATTCCACCCAGATGTGAGTTCTGAGCTTTCAGTTGTGATGCATAATGGTAAAGAAGAGGAGTATTACGCATGGTATTGTGTGCTATATGAGGTGTTACATTTCCATGGGTATAATGAGTGGTTATATCTGGATGACTTGAACTAAAATGAGTTTCCTTCAACCTGGAGACATTATGAGCCTCTGGAGCACCGTTATAATAGATTTTATTCATATACTCTGTGGTCATTGTATGATGACGATATATTGTACCATCATTAGGAACATTTTCATTAATTGTATCCTTCCTACCTGCTAAAGCTGGATATGTATGAGATGGGTGCATAGAAAACGTTTCTGTACGTCGCTCTTGAGGCGGGGAAGGAAAGAAATTCGAGCAACTCGTTTCAGGTCGGCGTATGTGCCTTGGATGGCCACTTTTGTTAGACACACCTGATATAGATGGAGTCGAGAGTCTATGGCTCATACTCTTTCGTTCGGCATCTTGCAAGCGTTCCACGGGCGCAGTTCTAAAGCGCCTCGACGAAGTATCGGAACCGTCATGAACATCAGTGCCGTCTGTTGACCTGTCAACACTTTTAACACTTCCTAAACGCTCTCTCTGTGGTACTTCAGGGCTCAAAGGAGCCTCTGGTGGCATAATACCTGTCAATTGAACTTCTTGGAAGCATAATTTGTACAATTCCTCATTTTTTGATGCGAGCATTTGCTCCAATTCCTTCTTCCGAGCTTGCAATTTCAGCAACTTATCCTGCTTGTCTGAATGTAAGTCACTACCCATGGTGCTAGTACCCATTATCATAAACGTAAATTACACACGATAAACATAAAGAAAAAAGTTAAAGCTAGTAAAATAAGAAATATAAACAAAGAAAAACATAGATTCCTAAGCGTTGACACATTTTAGAGGAAGCGGCCATAATGGTTTTTAAAAAAAAATGGTTACGTTCATAAATTATTATGATTTTATATAATATAAATAATAAATATATACGATCATTTCGTAAGTAATTTTTATAACTTTTAATTTTTTTTTATCTTTTCATCGGTGTGTTTTTACATTATAAGTATTGTTCTTTGTTTCAAAAGAAAAAGATCTAAATCTACGTAGAGTATTCCTTATTCATAAGGTAAATATATATTATTAATTATACCTTATAAAAAGCATATAACTTCTTACTATTGTAGCGTGCTGGCCATTTATATTGTCTCTTGCCTTTTTGAATATGAACGACATATTCGATGACAGATTGATATATATTTTTCCTCGACAAACAAGTCCATTATTAAAAGTCTCGATTGCAAAGTCAATGTTTAATTTATCACATTTATATCATATTGAACACGCCCCAAAACTATAACTTCCGATTGAGCATTATATATTTTTAAGATAATTGATGACTATTATAAACATAACTCATAGTATAGTCATAGATAAGAATAGTATACTGGAGAAGTAGAGTAACTAAAGTACATTTTGAATTAAATATTTTTAACTAGTCAATCGTTCATACAAGTAAATATTTTGGTGTATATATGATATGATAAGTAAAAAGCAGTATAATATCATTGTGCCAACCCACTTCACATTTTATCCTTGTCGAAAAGTCTATAAAGTAAGTCCTACTTTGTGTGTACGACAGAACATCATTTTTGTAGTCCGGTAAAGCTGTTAAGACCTTGCTTGGTCTTCGAAAAAAGAACATCATTTTTCTATATCCTCTATGACTATGTTCTATAATCAATTTATTTTATGAACGTCATCTAGAGATGTCAAAATCATAGATATGTCAACGTCACGTCTATCTTATCAAACGAGATACAAGGTCACGTTGACTACTATGTAGAGTGGTCATGTAAATTCTCAGTTCATTCATAACATTAGTTAACCCGAAAACCCCTTCCAATTCCCATAAAATTATAAAATGTCCAAGATATATAAAGTTCTTATTTCATCAGCGGACAGATTTGTCCCCTCCAAAATTCGTCCGCTATGGGAACACGAAGCAGGCAAGTTTGTTCTTAAATTTATAAGCATAAATTTACATTTTATAAGTTGAATAGAAATATATTCTTTCTTTACAGGTCCAAAAACTATCTTCTTCTGGGCTCCAGCGTTTAAATGGGTAAGTGGAAGTACTTTACCAAGGTCAATCTATTAATATTACCAGACCTTGAATACGGACAAGTTAGAATATTATTATTTAATTTATGTTCAAGGTTAAAACTTCTATTATTCGAAGAATATCTAAAACTATTATGAAAATTTTAAGTTTGAATATTTATTTTTAAGAAAAGTTAATTAGATGCAAAACTGTCATTGGCTTGTTACGTGGGTACTCTTCCACCATCAGTGTTATTTAAATTTATTATTACTCATAGATAATAAATGTATATATATGTGCACAATCTGTTTAATAAAAAAAATTAAATATATTTTAACTATATACAAAATAATAAAATTATTACTTTAATAGAATAACTTAAATTACTTGATTTATAAGACTGAAACCTATTAAGAGCTGGACTATACAAGTGAATACATGATCTGGATGTTGATTGAAATATGGTTCACACACAGGGTGTTCCAAAGTAAAACTTATTGTTCCCAAAAATGTATTAAATATAGAGACTTCAAATAGGTGTCATCAATTTCACTGACAAGTCCAAGTTAAATTTGATTTAATTACACAGGTCATGTGCATCCTTTATTATACTTGAACCTGTGTACTTTATTCTGCGTACTGGACGACTTATATGTTAAATTATTTAGAATGGATACTCTCTCAATGGGGAATAAATAAATTAAAAAGAATAATAATAAGCCGTTGAATATTTGTGCAGGTATATAATTCTAGAAAGAAATTACTTTCTTTTTGTAAGGAAAAAAAATGTTATCATGGGATTAGATAAATTCAACTACAAATATATGCCAGTACCAAGATGATATACAACATGATAATCTAAATCATAAAACCAAAGGCTAAATTATAAGATAAAAAGTCCAGGGTCAAAGTCATGTTTAAAAAACTACATATATTTATCTGAGAATTGTATCTCTACCTACTTCCCAGAATTGTAGGAAATGTTTCATGATGAAATTAGGTATTTTTAATGTTAATTATTTTAATTAATAGTTAATCAGTAAATACAAAATTACCTAATTACTTTTTTTAAGTGACCTCTTTTCTATGTAAAGTTCTGCCTTTATATTTTACTTACATCTTTTAGTTTGACAATGTTTTACCTGTATTTTATTATGAATAAAACCTGAAATTTTTTTTCAGTATTCCTAACTTTCGCCTACAACTCATCTATTTGGAGTTCTATTTTGACAATTAAGTTACATATAATTTTATACAAATAAGTTTTTCCAGTTCTCATATACATATGCATGTAACATTAGCTATAATATTCCATGAGTGACAGGCTAATAAACCTATTGGCATTTTTAATCTCATTTATTATTTTATTGTAAAACATTCACAAAAATCTACCAGTCATGCTTGTTAAAACAGCCATGATTATATAAAAAAGGTTTTAAATAAACAATAAACTTTATCACTACTCATGACATTTTGCATGAAGGCAAAAAATTAGAGATAAAAGTTAATCATGTAATATAACAATATTTTGTTATTTGAACGCAATACATACACTATATAAATATTATATAATCGTTAAAATAAAATATAATTATGTCGGCCAGTAATTATATTATCTAACTTGCATGCGTGAACAAGATCTGAATTTTCTGAAGTTTTATTAACATTCTGCATAGTATCCAATGTGTGACAAATTATTTAAATATACATTAAGCATTAAATTTAATTCTAGTTAATAGTAAAAAAGAACAAAGAGTTCTGAGTGATATATGCATAATGGTAATTGTTTTCTAAGCTTACCTTCCAAGCTTACCACCGTCAAGTTAAAAATATGTCTCCAAGCACCTATAGCTTGGGGAACTACTCTTAACAGCCAGTCTTCCTTTAAGTTTAGCATATTTATGATCTCGCCATTTGACATCAGGCGAGATTATGGTGAAAGACTAAAAGCAATTAAGTATAACAAAAGATATGTGAATTTGTGCCTTATTTAGCAAATTAAATATGACGTCTTCAACATTTTCCAATTTGTATTAATGTGCATTGTAACTGTAAAGTTCTACCCTATTTGTTATTTCTGAAGTACTTCTGTATGTGAGTTGTCTTTGTGAGCAAGAAAAAAATAACAAAGTGTACTCAATGTTATGCTGTTTGTGATATTGTTTTGTATTGTACCTCTTTGTCTTTCAATATATAGAGTGCACTTACGCATGTACAACATTAGATTAAATCATGTGCATTGTCCTTTATGGAAAACTATTTTAAAAGAACATGTTAAACTTCAAAAAAACCTCGTTTTTATTTTTTAAACCATTTTACATCTTAAATAAAAAGCATAATAATACAATAATGTATGCATGCAATACTGTATTGCAGAAAAACATGCTCCATGTACTTCTGTGAACTCTAATCAGTGTTGTTTCCTTCTAAGGTGAATAAATAGATATCAGGCTTTACCTTTTCAGTTGCATTAAACACTGGTTTTATCTAAATATTGTACTTAAATTATTCGCCTAAAGTATATTGACTTATCATTTTAATATTAAAGCTATATGCATAAAAGCTACATGAAATATAGTCCGCGTCAAACTTTTTAACCACTCTGAAGTAGATGCGCAGAACACAAGTTTAGGTATCAGAGGGACGCAGATGAGGTAAAAGTGGAGCAGGCTCGCCCTCGCACGTAACTCGCCTTCTATTGCACTCACGTTGACACATATGACCTGACATTACTAGTTGTAGTACAGTCGCCTTCAAAATAGTTTCGTTGTTGTTTATTACATGTTATCGCTATTTTCGTTGTTTTCTTTTTCTTGTTTATATATATATTACCATTAGACAACCCATCCATTTCGAAAAATGATGTTTCTATGGGAGGCGATGTTTATTACAAATTATGTATTTATTATGAGTGTATTTTATTTACAATAAAGATATTGTAACACGCATAATACCTACAGAATATATGCTACAAGATATATCCCACAGATAGAAACAAATACTTCATAAGGAGGATAATTCAAATAAAAGTATGCTATCACTCAAAACTCACCAATCAGATGATTAAATTTTATTTGGATTTAATTATAACTTACGAATACATGATTTGGCGAACTGTTTCTAACTCTGCCTATTACTCTAATGTTCGTCTATTATTGTCCTTTTCTAATTTTTACTACCTATTGTTTTATTACCTCAGTAATGATTCAATTTTTTTATCTTTTGCAAAATTTCTATACATATGTAATCTCGTACGTATCTATGTCTGCTCAATTCTAGTAAAGAGGTTTACGTAAATTAGCTGTCAAAGCGTTTACAACGTGACACAATCGAAGATATATCTTAATTCTACAATATCTTCTAAAATTAGTAACATGCTCGTTATACTGCCACATTCTTATTAATTAATGTAATAAGCAAATATCTACTTGATCCTCATTGATTAAAGACGTAGTCTATTGTAGATATACTATATAGACAAATATTAATAAATGTCAATGTTAAATTTCTATAACAATTGTTTGAATTTGTTTTGTATTAACGTCTTGACTGTACTATGCGCTAAGCCGAATTCAGAGCGGTCAAAACGCGGACTATACATAATAATTTTAAAATTAAATTCCTTATAATTATTTTATATTTACAAGCACTCTGTATACAATATTGAAATACATTATGGTACAATAACAGTATTCTTATAACTATCTTAACACTTTCCAGGGCTTGGTGATAGCTGGTTTGGGTGACTTGAGTAGACCAGTCGAAACCTTGTCGATACCCCAATCTGCATCCCTCGCGGCAACTGGCCTCATTTGGTCGCGTTATTCACTCGTTATTATACCCAAAAATTATAGTTTATTCGCTGTAAACGTATTTGTTGCCTTAACAAGCCTGTATCAAATTAGTAGAGCGTTTAAACACCAGCAGAATCATAAAAATAAAGTGTCAAAGGAATAAAAGTTAGGTGAATAGTAAATCGGTACAATAATGTAGTTGAGAAAAAAGTATTAAATATTTCAAATTATCATTGAAATGTCTTCATATTGGAAATAAAAAATTGTATCCATCAGAGAAACTGAGCTTCTAGTATATTAGTAAACGCAGGTTTTAGTATCTGTAATAAGTCTTTAAAGGGAAAATTTTAGTTTTTTATTCATTAGATGAAAAATTTAATTGTATAAACTAAGTTTATAAAAAAAAACCAATATGTACGTATCTAGTGACTGTTTTAAAAAGTTAGTTACCTTCTTGTTGACAATTTAGCAAATTTAGAAGGTCTATGTTATTTATTTAATAATCGATTTTATAATGGTAAAACTTTACCACAATTACTAGTTGTTAATAATATACGTAGATCAAATTATTGTCATAGACACATTTAGTCATAAGAAGTTTAAAACGTGAAATATACAGTATTTATCAGAAAACTCTATGCTTGTATGTAGTCCGGTGAAGCTGTTAAGACCTTGGCAGGTCCATAGCGTAGTCAGTTCGAAAAAAATAAATCTATGCTTGTCTATTGATTTGATTCAAGGCTTATTCATTTCTATTTTACTTTATTTGATTGAAGTACATAAAGAACATGGTGAATAGAATTTGGAATTTTAACAATTTTATTGCTATCGAATTACGCAAACAGTTTACAGTTCTAATATTTGGTATATGTATAAACAAGTAAATCTCTGGGAGAATAATTACTTTTATTATTTAAATTAATTCAAATTAACATTATGAAGTATTTGATCTTTTTAGTTTATTTCTTTTTAATTTCGTGTGAGGTTAAATTATTATAACAATGTACCATATTCTAAAAGATTCATATGGTCGTCTACCTCTGTGATATACTTGTTCTGTTGTGTTTATATTTATCAATTGTTATTATTGACAATCATGCACCATTAGCATAGACAAGAGATATTTATTAAAGGAACATTTTGTAAGAATTGTCTATTTTTGTAACACCTTTTACTGAAAATATATATTTATTACATTATAAATTCTTTTATCTTTTCATTTGCTTCTTTTTTAAACACTCTGCTTTCTATTTACTAACCCTAATATTCTCTATGACATCTTTTCTTTTCATAAATAAGAGTAAAGACATCATGCATGTCATGGAATGGGAATGGAAACGGGCAATCTCTTTTCATTCAGTGGTTTCAACTGGCATCATATAACGCGTGTACCATACATGCGTTTAATTCATTTCAATGGTAATGTATTACTTAGTATTCATAACAAATATAATGAAGAAATCAAGCGCGACACTATTTTACTCGCCCTCTACATTTTAAAAAAAAATGAAATTCTGTTCTTAAAAATATTGTAGTGATTTCAGATGCCGTAAATAGGAGGCCGTTTAAGTATTACGTAAGCAGATTTTTTGTAATTTCTGACCGCCCCCTACCCCTGGTCAGCAAAAGTAAACTATGCTCTTACCCCCATACTTACGTAAACATTTATCCAAATCTGTTCCGGTTTAATAGAGAGATATTTCCGACGTAATCACTACCCAGACCCCCAACCCCTAAGTCATCAAAAATAAGCAAATCAAGGATCCCCAGCCCCCATTAGTACTTACGTAATACTTAAATTGCCCCTAGGGTCACGTCGATGATATGGGTGGGTGCTCGTATGTGTAATAAATGTGTAGTATGTCGTAGATGTAGAAATATGCTATAAAAAGTTGATCTGCTGCAGCCCACGACATTTGAAACACTCCAAGGATAGCACTACAGGAATACAACTAAAACAGTCTTACTATTGTAGACATTAGAGTATTGCAAAACGTAGGACGTCAAATTTACATCGATTTTGAAGTCGATTTAATTCGAATTTTAACGGTGTTTACGTTATAAAACGTCACTCTGTCGAATGTATTAATAACAGCATTACTCCTAATAAAACACATATTTTAAGTGAAACAATTGAATGTAAGCTTAAATATGCACATCTACTTCCATTGACATGAATTCTAATCAAAAACATAAAATTTCAGGCACTAGTGCTGACCTCTATAGATGAATTCCGTCGGCCACTCGACAAGGTATCGACTACCCAGTCTGCAACGTTAGCCGCGACCGGATTCATATGGACGCGTTACTGTTTCGTTATTAAGCCTATAAATTATGCCCTTTCGATCTGTAATTTTACGCTTGGAGCGGCGAACGGTGTACAATGTATCCGAGCGTACAATTTCCAAAAGAAAATGAAAGCCATCGCTTAGATAAAGTTGTATATATGCAACATTTAATCTCACATCAAAATCGCATCTTAAATTCGTAACGTATAATGTCATTTATATATTGAAATTCATCGATACGAAAGAAATCCTACACATCTCTGGTACAAACTTGTAAATATTTTGACACATCGATGAAAATATAGATAAAGCAAAAAGTATGAAAAAAAAACACCGTAGACATTTATTTCCAAAAGTTCAAAAAGGTTTTATGTCGAAAAAATGCTAGTCATGATAATCTAGCCATGAAATTCCCACCATGTAATATATACAAATTGGTTATTTCTTGCCATGATACCAAATATTATATTATTGTTGTATATAATTCGGGCGTGTTATTAGAACCAAAATATCTGAAGTTAGATGAGTTGTTACTAACCTAAATGTACTTGCGATTAACAGTTGGAGGCAATCAAAATGGAGTCCGAAGTTTTCTTCCAAATATAAAGAGAGCAGATACGTTTGGATTGCTTTTTATAAACCAATAATTCCATTTAGATAATCCAGATAATTAACTTTATTATATTTGATTAATTTTCTACTCTATCATAGGTTTATGTAAACTAGTTTAATATACCTAATTATGAAAGAGTAACAAGTTTTAGAAATACTTCAATCTTAATTATTTGAATGAATCGTAGAGGGTTCAGGGATATAAAATAATGACTTTGTTTGGTTCAAATGTCTTAATACAAGTTTTGTTTAAAATAACATAAATTCTACATAGCATATACTTTTTTTCGATCTGGCTGCGCTATTGGCAAGGTTTACAGCTTCACTGGACTAACATATACTTACTTTATTAGCGTTGTCACTAGTCCGGGTAAGCGTTATTTGAAGCGCCCCCTTCTATGTGTCGAATGTAGGGTCTGATTAACTATCTATTGTATGCTATGGGCTTCCGCACTAAGGGTAGAAAATTAGAGTGTATAAATACCCCGAGGTTCTTTTTGTTTTTACATCATTTTCGAACTCCGCCCTTCTGAGGGGCATCGAACCTAACCAGAAAAGTAAAATATGTACATGTCTATATTGTTGTTTTTGCTAAATATAGAAACTCAATATTTTCTAGTACTGGGTCAGATTTGGATTGGTTCTGAGGTACCCCAAAAGACGTAGTGCCCGTCATATCCATTGTAGAAATGAGCCTGTAATTTTTCTCCTGTAGATTATCATTTCACAAATTATCTGTTTATAAAATGTAGGAAGCTCATTTTGTTTTTATTTCTTCACATATATGTATGTCTTTTAAACAGTTTTTCTAGATACTAACAAAAAGTAGAACTAATTAAATGTAGTAATTAACACATAGAAGGTATATATATATATATACTTAATAGATGATTTGCATCTTGGCTGTAATTTATTAGCACTTTTATTAGCATGTTTTTATTTTTGTTGTATGTCATTAAATTTCTATATGTTTTATAACCATGTTTTATTTCCTATTCATTAGATAAATACTGACATTTATTGTAAAAAAATCTAAAGTAGATTTAGTCAAAGTATTAGACGATCCTTCATTCCTTCAATTTTAATAAAGCAGTTAAAATTGAACCGACTAATAATAATACTCCTTTTGTAAATTATATTAAAATCTTGGACCTTTGGCTTTGCAGTCGCTTAATGCTATAACTTTATTTTACAACCATTTGTGCACCTTAACATTACCCATAATCTTTCGTTCGTTTCTTAGATAACGCTATCTGTATAACAACGCTGTTAATGCAAGCAGGCCGAGTGTATTTTTTTAAACAAAGCAACTGATTTATATATTAATGCCTTAATAGATATGGTTAAAATATACTATATATTGGATGTCAGTAAATCGAACAGAACAATATTTGATTTTACAACCTACTAAGTAAACGTTAACTCAAAATTAGTAAGAATGAACCTTAACATCTAAATGTTGAATATTTCCTTAACAAAATCCGCGTATGTCAAAATCCTGCATAAATCGAAGACTATAACTTCAATTGAATCGATTTGGTGTTCGACTTGCGCGAGATTCTAGTTATTTTAAAAACGTGCATTCATTGTTAACCAACTTCCAAAAAGGTAGGTTCTATATTTGAACCGTATGTCCGCATTTTTCTTTCTCGAACTGACTATACTATTGACCTGGCAAGGTCTTTACAACTTCACTGAACTACGCGTATGTCCGCGATTTTCTCAAAAACTACTGATACCGATTTGGATGGAGATTTCGTTGTTGGATACTTCATTTTTCAAGGTATGTTTTAGTATATGATAGAACTCTTATATAACAATAATAAATGACACGTGATTGCTGTAATCGTATATTTATGCCGTTATTTACACTTCCAGCTTCCGGTCGGAAAAGAGGTGGGCCTCCGGCTCTCTCACTGACCAAACGAAACGCAACAATGGCAAGCACTGTTACTTCACGTCGGTTTTCTATAAGAGGGTGCTAAAAAAAAAGAAAAGGTATTGTAGGAGCCTCGGGCTCACTTCTGTTACATACACTGTATACTTGTAACTCTCATATATGGTATTTATACAGATACCGATATTTTCGGAATTCTTGTACATTTACTAAATTAGTAAGTTCATCCTTTGCCAGTGAAGGAAAACAGTCAGTAAACCTGAACCTGTTATATGATGTTGTAGTACCATCGTATATGGTTAAATGTAGTACACCACTACGTCGTTTTTCTTTTTAATCATAGAAGGGCACATGAGCAGGCGGTTCTCCTGATGTTAATTGATCACCGCCGTACATAGACACTAGCAACACCAGGGGAGCCTCAAATGCGTTGCCAGCCTGTGTTTAGGGGAAACGGGAACGGAGGAGGGAGGTGGTCCTCCGACGCTCTCACTGACCGAACGAAACGCAACAACGCAAGCACTGTTACTTCACGTCGTGGGCTGGTCTGGTGATTGTGCCCAGACTTTTCTTCGGGAAGAGGCCTATGACCCTGTGACCCTCTACAGGCTGATGTGATAATGATTTTCAAACAAAGCGGGGTTAACAAGATACCGTTATCTGCAGAGAATGTTCCCCGAGGAAGTGCTCAAAGAGCCGGCAGTGCGGGACGCGTTCCGCAAAGCTTTGGACATGATGAACCGAAGTACGGACATCGATTCCATTGAACCTCCACCGCCACCGCGTTTCACGTTACCCGATCCGAAGGAAACTTCTAGAATCAACGACATACTAGCGACTGTGAACCAGCAGAAGAGCTTCTCGGAACTCCTCGAATCTAGATGCGTGGATAGAGGCATCACGTTCGTACCCATCGTTGGGAAGACGAGGGAAGGTCGGCCGCTATACAAGATCGGTACAATGCAATGCTACGTTATAAGGAATGTTATTATGTTCTCGAACGATGGTGGAAGGAATTTCGCTCCGATCAGTATGGAGAAGCTTTTGAAAATTGTTGAGGATTGAATAATAAATTTATACATGAATGTGTTTTTTTAATTTACCTACACGTGTTGAATTTTGAAATTGAATAGGTATAAAATACAAACTTTTACAATTTTGAGTTTTCTGAAAGAATTTTTTTTTTTAATAATTGCTAAAATTTGAGTAAATAAGAAATTTCATGTTCTTTTTTGTTTCCTTTTTTCCATATATATTCTTTTTAATTTCGCCATCTTATTTTCTCGTTTATTGTTCTTTTTTTCGTTTCATTTTTCAGTGACTTCATCTTTGTATATTTATTTTTTATGAATTTTATATCTTTATATAATTTTATTTGATTTAATCAATTTTCCGTGAAAATATATAATTGGAAAAAAATCCGCATGTATTATTTATACATATATCTGGTTGCTCCCTAAAACCATACACGAGTTATATTATCTCATGGAATGGTGTAAACAATACATAAATAAACGTTTTTTTTTTCGAACTTACTACGCTATTGACCCAGCCAGGTCTTAACAGCTTCACCGGACTACTATTTATGTATTGTTTACACCATTCCATGAGATAATATAACTCGTGTATGGTTTTAGGGAGCAACCAGATATATGTATAAATAATACATGCGGATTTTTTTCCAATTATATATTTTCACGGAAAATTGATTAAATCAAATAAAATTATATAAAGATATAAAATTCATAAAAAATAAATATACAAAGATGAAGTCACTGAAAAATGAAACGAAAAAAAGAACAATAAACGAGAAAATAAGATGGCGAAATTAAAAAGAATATATATGGAAAAAAGGAAACAAAAAAGAACATGAAATTTCTTATTTACTCAAATTTTAGCAATTATTAAAAAAAAAAATTCTTTCAGAAAACTCAAAATTGTAAAAGTTTGTATTTTATACCTATTCAATTTCAAAATTCAACACGTGTAGGTAAATTAAAAAAACACATTCATGTATAAATTTATTATTCAATCCTCAACAATTTTCAAAAGCTTCTCCATACTGATCGGAGCGAAATTCCTTCCACCATCGTTCGAGAACATAATAACATTCCTTATAACGTAGCATTGCATTGTACCGATCTTGTATAGCGGCCGACCTTCCCTCGTCTTCCCAACGATGGGTACGAACGTGATGCCTCTATCCACGCATCTAGATTCGAGGAGTTCCGAGAAGCTCTTCTGCTGGTTCACAGTCGCTAGTATGTCGTTGATTCTAGAAGTTTCCTTCGGATCGGGTAACGTGAAACGCGGTGGCGGTGGAGGTTCAATGGAATCGATGTCCGTACTTCGGTTCATCATGTCCAAAGCTTTGCGGAACGCGTCCCGCACTGCCGGCTCTTTGAGCACTTCCTCGGGGAACATTCTCTGCAGATAACGGTATCTTGTTAACCCCGCTTTGTTTGAAAATCATTATCACATCAGCCTGTAGAGGGTCACAGGGTCATAGGCCTCTTCCCCAAGAAAAGTCTGGGCACAATCACCAGACCAGCCCACGACGTGAAGTAACAGTGCTTGCGTTTCGTTCGGTCAGTGAGAGCGTCGGAGGACCACCTCCCTCCTCCGTTCCCGTTTCCCCTAAACACAGGCTGGCAACGCATTTGAGGCTCCCCTGGTGTTGCTAGTGTCTATGTACGGCGGTGATCAATTAACATCAGGAGAACCGCCTGCTCATGTGCCCTTCTATGATTAAAAAGAAAAACGACGTAGTGGTGTACTACATTTAACCATATACGATGGTACTACAACATCATATAACAGGTTCAGGTTTACTGACTGTTTTCCTTCACTGGCAAAGGATGAACTTACTAATTTAGTAAATGTACAAGAATTCCGAAAATATCGGTGGTACATGCCGGGATTCGAAACTAGACTCCCCTGGTGTTGCTAGTGTCTATGTACGGCGGTGATCGCTTAACATCAGGTGAGCTGCATGTTCGTGTTCCTCCTATGATTAAAAAGAAAAACGACGTACTGGTGTACTACATTTTCCTACATATGGTGGTACTACAAGAACATATCCCAGGTTCAGGTTTCCCCACAATGTTTTCCTTCACTGGCAAAGGATGAAGTTACTAATTTAGTAAATGTACAAGAATTCCGAAAAAATCGGTGTTACATGCCGGGATTCGAAACTGGGAGCATAGTGACATTCCACCGTTAAAATCTCAAAAAAACTGACAATAAGTGATAATAAACCTGAAAAAAAGTATTCCAATACCTATTCCACGGCACAATCAACTTTTATATACGAAATTACTTTTAAATACATGGTAAACCAAAATTATTCAACAGATCTTGAATATACTTGAGACATAGGATAATTTATATTTCGAATATTTTTTTAAAATTCCAAATTAAACTATTGTCAATGTTGATTATTGTTATTAATTGAAGTTTCATCAGCCTTGAACAGATGGCGCTTTAAATAAGTTTGTTGACAGAAGAATATAGGACCGAATTTGATAGATATCTCATAGATAGAGCTACGGAAACACTTTATCATAATTTTCATTTCATCATGTAATAACTGTGCCACAGCAACGCGTGGCCGTTTCAGCTAGTAAGATATAAAAATAAAAGAAGTCACAGCAGTCATAAGGACGTGAACATTCAAAACAATGGAATAACTGCGTTCCATTTAAATTAATTATAGTGTGAATTATTTAAATTTCGTAACTTGCGTATTGAAATTGTTATAATTAATCTGGTTTTCACATCTATTGACACCCCGAACAATAATTATATACACTTTTAAGCAATTTATTTGTTGATCAAATATATAAATGGGCTGTACAATTTCAATATCAAAATATAAATATTGGATGTACACAGAACGCTATACAATGCGTCGCTAGTGTCACGCAAGCACTGCGTTCGATTTGATTTTTGAAATTAATTAGAGTGTGAATTATTTAAATTTCGTAACTTGCGTATTGAAATTGTTATAATTAATCTGGTTTTCACATCTATTGACATACCGAACAATAATGATATACATTTTTAAGCAATTTACTTGTTGGCCAAACATAAATGGGCTGCACAATTTCAATATCAAAATATAAATATTGGATGTACACAGAACACTATACAACGCGTCGCTAGTGTCACGCAAGCCGCGCATGCGCAATACGGTGGGTCACGCTTACTAGCATGTTATTTAAAAAAAATCATAATTGGTAAACGAACCGGTACGTCACCCGATTTTAAGCGATCACCGCCGCCCATGACAGTAGCAAACACCAGGGGAGTCGCAATTGCGTTGCCAGCCTGTGTTGAAGGGGGGAAGGAGTGGGGAGGGTAAGGAGGTGTGCTGCCAGCGCTCTCTCTCGAACACATCAATGCTACTAGTACTGCTAGTGCTAGTACTGTTACTTGACATGGGTATTTTTTTTTATGTCATAGAAGGTAAACAGAACAGGTGGGTAACTTGATGTTAAGTGATCACCACCCTCCATAGACACTAACAACACCGGGGGAGTCGAAAGAGCGTTGCCATAATGGGAGAAAGGGAGAGGGGGAGAGGAGAGGAGAGGTGGGTCTCCTGCGCTCTCACTGACCTAACGAAACGCAACAAGCACTGTTACTTCACGTCGGTTTTCTATGAGAGGGTGGTACTACCCCGGCCGATCCGACCCATTCATGCTGAAACCAATAAAAGCTTCAGCGTGGCTCTAGCACCTACACAGTTTTTCTGTGGGTCGAGTTGTAGTACCGGGGGCGAAACGACCCATTCATGCTGAAACCAGTGGCTCTACCACCATACATGCCATAAAGCGAAACCGTAAGTTTATCACCTGCCAAAAAAGGGATGATACATACCTTGAAATCGGTGTAAGAGTTGAGGACAGTTGCGTGAGCGGGATTAGTATTTAGCCACGCGGCGAGTGCTGCCAACCAACGCGGTAGTAACGCGCGGCTCGCTATAGCGGCCACGGTCGGGGCCCCGAGTAGGTCTACCCACTCGACACACCACTGCCAAGCAGCTGTGACATACATACATACATGTGTACAGGCCTTTTTTCCCACTACTATTTCGGGGGTGCACTAACTTTCGTTTTTTTTTTTTTAACTTTATGTATGGCAACCAATCTTTTAGATTATTACTGCCATTGTCTGATGTGCTGTATAAGACTGGTATATTTTTTTTTTTATAGCAGCACGGCAAAATGACTGGACTGTGCCTGATGGTAAGCACAGTACAATCCACAAACAATGGCGACCACCGAGTGACACACTATCCATAGCCGGTCGCCGCTGTCATGCCGGCCTGCGAAAGGCTGGATATGCACGGGCTGATCCCGAAACGCGACCCGCAGAAGCGAATCACTATGACGGGATTTTTCGCCATATACATGGTGGTTGCGACCCAGTCAGGCTGTAGAACCCTACCACCCCGCTATCGCCATTGCCTCGTTCGTTATTCAGCAGGGTGCACCACGTGCAGGTGAGGTTGGCTTGGATGTCTCAAGTCTTAGACCCCATTGGACACCCCTTACACCCCATTGGACACCCCTTACACCCCCTTCGACACCCCTTACACCCCATTCGACACCCCTTACACCCCAAAATATAAACTCAAGTATTTTTATTCTTTACTTCTTTATTACTTTTTTGTGTATGTTAAAAGAAAGAAAGTTACATTCGACGATATAAAAACAAAAAAAAAAGTTTATTTCTAATTAATTTAAACCACTCATAAGTAAATACTATCAAGTTATTGCTGTGATGTCTTAAGAATAGTTTTAAAATATGTTTTACAAATAATGATACTGTAGGCCTTTTAGTTTATATTATAATTATGGCATGTTTTTGTATGGATGTTTGTTACCTTAATAAAAATATAATAAATTAAAAAAAAATTGTAGAGTAGTTAATAGTATTAAAAGTTCTTCTTCCATTCCATTTTTGTCAACCAGTCTTCTAGTAGACTATTAATGGCATGTCGATATTACAAGTTTATTGATATAATTTCAATGAACCAACAAGATGGTGGCCATCTTGTTAGAACTTTCCATGGACTTTTTGTGGCATCTCGAAATTCCTCAGAATTCATGGTCCGTGGTATTATTTTCCATTCACTTCACTTATGCACGATAAACAAACGATGTTACATAAAACAAGACCAATTTTACACAATATAGAGTCAAGTAATTCAAGATTATGAATGGAATATAAAATCCACAACATGACAGACCAAAATCCCGCCAAAAACGCCTTTTCGAAAATTGTAAGTCCATATTTTTTTTGACGATCTTATACTACACGGACAAACCACTGTGCGACGCGGTAACTGTTCAAGAAAGTAGTCCGGTGAAACTGTAAAGGCCTTGCCAGGATAACAGTGTAATCAGTTCGAAAAAAAAGTCAAGAAATATATTTACCTATTAGATGTTGTATGTTTTTGAAGTTATACTTCTTTTGGCGCATTTAGGGAAAAATTATGAGAGTAAATTTCAACGACACGCGCGCACATCGTCACGAAATACCGACACCCTGAAGTTAGCTATAGTCAACATTTTGTTTCTGTATATTTGCTGTTTTGTATTAAAACTTTCAATGTATTAAATGCCATTTTTCTATTGTTAGTGTCGTTTTTTTCTACAAACATAGAATAAGACGAAAGATAAAAATTTTGAAAAGACTTTTAATCTGTAACGTCAAATAAGTATAACTTCTAATGCGTGTACACATTTTTATTTCGAACTTATTACACTGTTGGCTCAGTAAGGCCTTAACAGTTTCACCGGATTACTTTAGAAGTTGTCTTCGGATAACTGACCTATAAAAAAAAATAAGAATGATTTTTTTTTTCTAACTCTGTCATTTATTTTCAGTCTTTATGGCAAAATTTCGATATTTTCCAAATTCCCCTTTAAGGGCACTGCGTACCATCCCAAAAAAACGATCTCTGTCGAGAGCTATTGGCGAGATCTTGGAATATCATGTAGCGAATTTTATATTTTTTTCAGAATGTGTAATTTGTCTCTACGTATATTTTGTAATATTGGTGATTTTTTACGTAATATAGTTTAGTTATGTTAGTTTAGTTAAGTGAAGTGGATCGAAAATAATAACGCGGAGCATGGATTCTTATTTGGCATAAAAACTCTCTGGAATGTTCTAACAAGCCGGCCACCAGCTTGTTAGGTCATTGATTGCCAGAAATAAAATAAAGAAGCTTTGTTATGATGTAATACTGGGTAGGGTAGGAGGAAAAAATATTATTAGAATTTATATTTAAAAACCTGTTAAGTACAGAATACTGAGATAGAAATAGTATAATAGAATTCACACCGAGAAGTAACATAGTGTATAAAAAACACGCGCGCACACAAACAACGGTGTTTGAGAGCGTTGACGTAGAGAGGACATGACGGCATATGAGCGTCATGCCATTCGTCGTGACGGCACATGATCCGATTAGATGTTTCAATAGTATATATTGATAGAGCAAAGTTATGATAGTCATCATCATCATCATCAGCCTGTAAGAAGTGCACTGCAGAATCATAGGCCTTTTCCAGAAGGAAGGTATTATCATCTTGTATAATCACCACAACAGCTTACGACGTATTGGCGATTTCATACTCTGAGAAATACACAGTTCCAAGTTTTCCCACATACAGTTCTACAAGAACATTTCACAGATTCAGGTAGAGCCTTACAATGTTTTAGTGTTACCAATTTAGTAGCCGATAGTGTTAGCAATTTTCATCAGTAAATGTATGCGAATTTCGAAAAAATTGTGGATACATGCCGGTATCGTATGAGAATGATATCGCACCGGTCAAAGCACTAGATCACCACGACTTGATCATGATGAGTTATGATATTGAATACCTGGTAGTTAGCGTTTAATGATTAGACGGGGTACTGACTGTTATCGCCTCCGACGAGATCGAGCGGCGCGTGCTGGAGGCAGTGCTCGAGCTTGGGCACGACGTGCTGGTGCAGCATCGCGGTGAGTGCCCCTCCCCACGCGCCGCGCCACGCGGCCAGCACGCCCCGCGCCGACGCGTCCGCCGGGTGCCAGCCCGACAGCGCGCTCGCCAGCCGCGACCGGATCAGCGGGTACACGCCCGTCGCCAGAGCGGACCCTGCCACAATAACACCACGTCACCACACAACTTATGTCACCACACAATCCATATCACAACACCACCACACAACCTATATCACCGCACAACCCATATCACAACACAACCACACAACCTATGCCACGACACAATCCCTATGACAACACCATCACACAACCTATATCACAACACCATCACACAACCTATATCACAACACCTCCACAAATGCAATGTCACCACACAACTTATGTCACCATACAACCCATGTCACCACACCCACCACGTTACATTAATAAAAACAACGCGTTCAACTCACCACAATTCGCACAAGGGAATCAAACTTCTTAGCCAATGTGTTAATTGAGTCATTACTTTTCAAAATGAGCTTAATCAAACATTAACCATTCCTAATACTTTACCTTAATTTTTATATATAATGTAACATAATAGGTATTTACCTATGACATTGCCGTTCTGCAGGACTGGCCATTTCAAATCAAAATAATTTTTGTTTGGCTAAGTATTCTAATTTCAAATTAATTTAATTTTAAAAACATGGAATTCTTTTTCCAAAAGTAGTCATTTGTTTATTGATTAGTGTTACATTTTCATCGCATTTCAATCTTTTTTGTCATCATGGATACGTTAAAAATTCGAGTAATTATGGAATACGAGTACC
>MU159624.1:115018-151391 GCA_015888305.1 Antheraea pernyi
AAGAATTTGTTGTCTCCCGTCCAGCTGATTTCTTTAAGAAGGGCATCAATAAACTGCCACTGCGTTGGCAAAGATGCATTGATTGCATGGGTGATTACTTCGATTAATACAAATAAAAAATACATGAAAAAAATTCGTTAAAATTTTTTCATACAAAACGGCAATTTCATAAGTAAAGACCTAATATAAAGATCACAAAAAAAATTTAAAACCTTATGGACGGTAAAATTTTAACTTCGTCCACAGTGTATATAAAATGAATATCTTGAAAAAAAATTACATATGTTATATGAACGATTAAAATTGGATTTAGCTCATTTTTAAATATAACACAATTTATTATTCTGATACTCGCGACTTTGACTCACATCACATTAAAAAAGTAAAAAATAATGCATTCAACTCGGTATAAGTTACATAAGTCGAGGAAACCTTTATACCGATGTGTAAATACCTTTCGATGCTAGCAACTTTACATCACACTCCATCCAAGACACACGTGACTAAGATTATTAAGAAAGTAAGGTACACTCCTACAACACAACCGACTAACATGAAATGTTGCACACACTTTGTCAGGGGTACAGAAAAGTACATAGAGGTACCATCTCACCTTCTTACCCTTATCCCACCTAAGTAGGTTCGGCACAACATGTTTTCCTTTTCCACGCTCGCCTATCAGATGTCATCTCAACCATTCATTCACATCACATTAAAAAGAATGCATCCAACTCGGTATAAGTTACATAAGTCTAGGAAACCTTTATACCGATGTGTAAATATCTTTCGACGCTAGCAACTTAGCATCACACACCATCCAAGACACACGTGACTAAGATTATTAAGAAAGTAAGGTACACTCCTACAACACAACCGACTAACATGAAATGTTGCACACACTTTGTCAGGGGTACAGAAAAGTACATAGAGGTACCATCATCATCTCCTTACCCTTATCCCACCTAAGTAGGTTCGGCACAACATGTTTTCCTTTTCCACGCTCGCCTATCAGATGTCATCTCAGCCATCACACCTTTTACACATATATCATTTTCACATAGAGGTACAATTAATCCAACAACATGTAATGTTCCCAAGAAATTGATTATCATCATAAATCAATGAAGCATAAAGTGGTAAAACAATTTTTCTATGAAATCATTTTAAGAGTACTATTAAAAGTGATTTATTTTACTTTTGTTTCTTCTAAAATAAATCAATCTTCCATTAAACGATTTTGAAATTTTAAAGAGCTAAGTTAAATTCGTAAATACTTTACTAGATAATGTTATTAGATATATATAATACTAGCTTCTGCGCGCGACTTCGTCCGCGTGGAATAGTTACTTTGGGCTCACGCTAACACGGAGCTTCCGTGTTAAAAGGTGTCAAAAGGAAAAAAAAACATCGATTTTGAAACATTCTTCATTAACGTTTCGCTCCTATTGGTATTAGCGTGATGATATGTAGCCTATAATCCTTACACGATAAATGACCTATCTAACACTGAAATAATTTTTCAAATCAGACCAATAGTTCCATATATTACCCCCTACAACCTCGCAAACTTTACCTCTTTATAATATTAGTATAGATTACCTACCAGCTAGCTCATGCCAGGGCAGGACCCACTGATGCAATGGCTGCGTGTCCCCCGTGGGGTCCCAAACTCGCACCGCGTCGAGTACTCGGGGGACGATGTAACGAGTTGCACATGACGATACCATCCACGCGGGGCAGGCCTCCGCCCATGCATTTAAAGCACGGACCATTGCCTCCGGGGCACGCGGGTTCCACGATCTGTTTGACAACAACAAAATAATAAAACGCAGGATAACGACTGCCCCGAGACCAATAAAACGTAATAACAAAACGCCAACCCAATAAATATAACGGTTGCTTCAAAAATAACAAAACGCATTTTTTTTTTATTTATGTCATAGTAGGCAAACGAATAGACGGGTCACCTGATTTTGAGTGATCACCGCCGTCCATAGACACTAGCAACACCAGGGTCGTTGCAAGTACGTTGTCAACCTGAGTTTGGGGGAAGGAAGGAGGGGAGAGGAGGTGGGATAGGAGGGATATGGAGAGGAGGTGGTCCTCCGACGCTCTCACTAACCGAACGAAACGCAACAATGCGAGCACTGTTACTTCGAGTCGGTTTTCTGTGAGAGGGTAGTACTACTCCGGGCGAGCCGACTCATTCATGCTGAAACCAGTAATAGCTTCAACATGGCTCTACCACCTACGAAATAATAAAGCATGGGTATTTATCATAGTGAACTCTTTGTGCTAAACTAAACTTCACAGTCTCCCAATGACAAACTTTTAACGGTTCCTCCAAAATAACTCCAAAGATTATTTTTTTTATCTCATAGTAGGCAAACGAACAGGTGGGTCACCTGATGTTAAGTGATCACCACCATCCATAGACACTAACAACACCAGGGGAGTCGAAAGTGCGTTGCCAGTCTGTGTTTGGGGGAAAGGGAGGAAGAGGGAAGAGGAGAGAGGCGGTGGGTCACAATATCCTAATAAAAAGTATATAAAGGTTGCTCCGAGAATAACAAAACGTAATTTCGTAAATAAAAAAACACATAAAAATAACTATTCCAAAAACACCGAACTGTTAAACTCCATTTGATAGACATGACTGAAATGTTTTAAATCTATTTTATGAAATAAATACTATTCGTAAATTAATACTTTCGCCTGCCATTTTCATTTAAATCATTCTTAACTTCAATTTAAACAGAAGTATATAAATAGTATTTATTTCTTATCCCTAGATACTAGAACTTTATTGTGCCTACAATAAAACAAAACTATTACGTACATAGAATTCCATTATAAAATCTAATTATTATGATAATTAAATCGATCAACGATCCTGTGATAGACAATCTTTTATATTGGCATTTGTACAATGATACATATTTCTAACCAATAAATCTAGAAATATAAAATTTTGGGTACAAATTCCTCATAAGTGAATATCGTGAACGGATTTTTGAATATTCATCGCTTCAGGGGTAAAATAATTACTTTTTTTTTTATTTGACTATGCTATTGACCAAGCAAGGTCTTAACAGCTTCACCGGACTACTGAAATAATTACAATTTCTAAGATGTTACCGATAACACATCGCATTAGACATATAGTTACAAAGTTCTAAAAAGATATTCGATTGTATAAATATAGTTTTTTTTTTTTTTCGAACTGACTATGCTATTGACCAAGCAATGTCTTAACAGCTTCACCGGACTACTGAAATAATTACAATTTCTAAGATGTTACCGATAACACATCGCATTAGACATATAGTTACAAAGTTCTAAAAAGATATTCGATTGTATAAATATAGATCATTGTCGCTACTTTCCTAATAATCTTTGTCTATAAACGAATGTGTAGTACATTCTTATTAACAAAAGTAAAATATACTCACTCAGCAGCATTACTAATATGGGTTATGTAGTGTTGCCATAATAAGCTGTTGTAAGACTCCTCGGTGAGAAGATTTTTCCACTTTAGGAACATTGGTAAAGGTTCCTCGGGCGCTTGCAGTGGATCCCATGTTGCTAACAAAGCGCTCAACAGTGGACTCACAATGTTACCAGCTATTGAACCCAAACCGAACATCTCATATTCTAACGGGTAAGATTCCTGAAGCAAGAGAAAAGTTAATATCACAAAACACTCTTATAACAAACTATATGTATTTGTTAAAGTGCAATGTAACTTCTTTCTGAAGAGAAAACTTCTTTAGATCCATTGTAATTTAAAAAGCGATATTAAAATGAGATAAACATATACATATATAGGACTTAACGTGCGAGAGAGTGAGACAGAACACATTATACAGTATTTTTTATTTTCGCGGTATCATTCAGTGGGTCAAATAACGTACCGTAAGGAATTAAATCGAATAGTGTAATTTAATATATTCGAATAAATATTAATTTATTAATAAAGAAATGCTAAATAACAATAACAAAATTTTCAGGCGTTCTGTAGTGAGATTAAGGTACCAGCAACACATTATCCTCTTCTGCTAGAGTTCAGACAGTCGCACGCACTGGTATACAACAGAAAAAGAGAGAAAGTCACATGAAGTGGCTATAACGCCTTTTCCTTACGTGACGATTTGTACCAGTCGGCTCTTACCGCAAGTTGGATTAAGCAACTTAATTTCAAAAATAAATTCAAATCTACCTTAAGCTCGAATAAAACTTCATAAGCCGTCTCGAGCGAAACATCAGGCTTGTTCAGTTCCTCCACTTTCTCTAATATCACCTGCACTTTACAGATGACCTGGTCATGCTCTTCCAATTTGATATTACAATCCTCCAAGTCCCTTTCCAGGACTACAATCTCGTCTTCAGCCTGTTGGAGCTCTCGAGCATTTTGTATTATATCCTGTGAAAACATTTTTTTTTTAATTATTTTTATAGCAATATATGTCACGGCTTAACTGCGATATGACTCAAAATAACGGTTGCCTAAATATTAAAACATGTCCTGTAGTCACTAATAGTACTCTAAAATAATTCTTTTTTGGCCACCAGTTAATTTACTACGTACCAATTTAAATAAAAAATACTTGGATATTTGTATAACAAGAAAACAATGAGGTTCTTTTACTGTGTTTTATAAGAGTTTGTTCAAGCCTAAACTATCACATTTTTGTACTTAACGTATGCGTAGTATTGTAAAGTTGACGATTGCGTTTACAGTGTGAATAATGATTGTGTTCCCAATAATTTGACAATTGAAACAATAACATTTCACATTGCACGTACAAACATACCAGAAAACGAAGAACCATACTTCTTGAAGTCCGTATCTTATAGAAATTTAACATTTAATAAATACTTTTATAAGTTTTACCATTTGACCACAATATCACTTGATCTTGAATGACGATATGGTCCAAGATAATTAATATAATAGGTGGTAGACTCACGTCGACCCTACTTAGGTGGGATAAGAGTAAGAAGATGGTAGAGTCACGATGAAGGTATTACTGGTTTCAACAAGTAAGGGTCGGCTCGCATGGTGGAATCTCTCACAGAAAACCGACGTGAAGTAACAGTGCTTGCATTGTTGCGTTTCGTTCGGTCAGTGAGAACGCTGGAGGCCCACCACCCTTCCCTCCTCCTTCGCCCGAACACACGCTGGCAAACCACTTGCGACTCCCCTGGCGTTGCTAGTGTCTATGGACGGTGGTAATCACTTCACATCAAGTCACCCACCTGTTCGTTGCCTCCTATGGCATAAAGATAGTAAACACGCTAAACCTACAGGGGGCTGGTTCTCAAATGCAGTTGTCAGAACATACCTATAGATACTTGACAGATTTTAAACTCGAAGCAGGCTTAAAAAATACCCCTACCACCATGAGATCGCTTCGTCACGATGCTTTCCTTCGCCGAAAGCTCTGTCCATTCGCAAGTATTCGAAGAACCGAATGCAATCCACGCGGTGTCCAAACAACACACAACATTGAGCATTCACAAAATTAGCGTCACATGGTATAGGCTTTTATGTCTGAAAAAGCCTCTAGAAGCTGGATTTTGTAAAAAAAAAACCGGTAAGAGTAAATATTAGAAAATGTGACAAACTGGTCATCCCAAGTCTCAGACTCAGTAAAGCCCGTAAAAGTTTTTTTATTGTTAGGCTTTACAACAAAGTCCTAAAACATATTTCCGATATGTCTGATTGTAAATTTAAGCGCCATGTCAAGAGGGTTTTCGTATCAAAAGGGTATTATAATATAATACAAAGCCCTTGACAAATTATATACCTTCCTCATGAATCACTTTATCTACTGGTGAAAACCGCATAAAAATCCGTTCAGTTGTTTCTTAGTTTATCGCGAACAGACAGACAGACGTGGCAAGGGACATTGTTTTATAATATGTACTGATATTAAAAAGATAAGCCAGATAGAGTTTCTTGCCGATTCTTCTGAGTGACTGGGTTGTTTGTCCGAACCGGTGGTAATATTGCCGTTCTTAAACGTCTTCGTAGGGTCTAAATTGAATAAAGTATTTTTGATTATGATCGGAAAACGAATGAAAACCGTCTAATACCTGTTCACAACACTCGACCATCACTTCCAAATTGTGTACCAATTGAGGAGCGGAGAAATTATCACATTTACGTCGAGGTTCGTGCTCGAAGCGGGGGGCGTGCGCTCGCAACGCGTGGTACCCGCTCAGAACGCGTTTCTCTTTACCGGTCATATCGATAACGGGCACGCGAGATAGTTCGTTACTGTTGAAAACCATAATAACCATAATTTAAATGTTATTTATTTAGAAACACCAACAAGATTTACACTGGAATAGTACATAATATGCATTTTTAATGACTCTATATAAGTGCAATCTTAATTGTACGACGTATTTATTATATTCAACAGTAAATAACTTAAGTAAATGAGAAAGCTAAACCACAAAGAAAAAACACTAACAATACATTCCAATTTTCTTTTTATTTTAAGTTACTTAAATAAATTTGTTTATACTAGCTGAGACTATTTGTGAATATATCTAGATTAGAGCTTTTAGATTTAGAATCTTTGTACAATAAAAGAATATGCTGAACATGACTTTTTTATATAAACTTTTCAATAACCACATTGATAATTCAGAACTTTTGAATCGATTTAACATTAATGTGCTGTCCAGGCTACCTAGATTTCCTGTGTCTTTATTTGGTCACAAAAGCTACAGAACCAATTTAGGTCATTTCTCCATTGTTCCCGGACTATCACGACAATATAACGACCTTGTTAAAAAAGATTACACGATTTACTTATTTAGTAATTCCCTATTAAATTTCAAATCTAAATTTTTTTTTTTTATTTAATTAATCTCTGCCGGTTTTTTTTTCCTTAATTTTTAAGTTATGATACATTATCGAATTGTATTATTTTATTTTCTTCTTAATTTTTTCATAATTCTTTCATATTCTTTTATTGTTTTCCGCATCGCATCTTACGTTGGTAAATATCGTAGTCAACTATAATTAGTGATATAAATAATTAAAAGTTTTTTGCATGTATGTTTTAACCTTTTTCTTATGTTACTGTTGTTGATTCTGATGATAAATAAATAAATAATTTCGTGGTCAATAGCGTAGTCAGTTCGAAAAAAAAAAAAAAATTACTGTTCAGAAAACGCTCTAGTAAATCTAATAGAAGTTTACAGTTAATTAAAAAACAAGTAACAAGCATCGATTTATAATGTTACATTTTTATCTTTCTAGAATAAAGGCTATATCCGCGCCTGTCCTCAAAATTTCGATTTCACGCTAGAATACATTTAATGGAAGCTTAAAATATTATGTCCAATTTTGATCACTATAAGGAACAAAAACAGAAGGTCACAATTTATTATGATCGCTATAGGGAGAGACTTAAATCGCGCCTGGCTTCATAAATTTCGATATGACACTCTAATAAATTTAATACAAGCTTATACAAAAAACCAGTCACAATTAGACATGGACTTATGATGTCCAACTTTTATCATTATAGGAAAAGGCTATATCCGCTCCTGCTAGCCTCAACATCTCGACATCTCAACGGCCTCAAGGCAGTATGTTGCCATGAAATCAAAACATTAACGCTGAGATAAAATTTATAGAAGTTTATATATTAAACCAAACCAATACTTGTTCATTTTAAGCAGTTCCCAATCTGCCCAGCATCTATACATCTTACAATAAAATCCTAAATACCTTGTAATAGTATGCATCGTAGGTTTACCCTCTTGTATAACATCAGCAGCATCTCTGTAGAAATAACGTCCTTTATGTGATTTCTTCCAGTTATATATCTTCTCCACCTTGCCTTTCTCTTGTTCTTCCTTCTCTTTTAAGCGACGCTCCTCGTCTTTTTTCGCTTTTAGCTAATAAAAAAGATATATAGTTTTCTATTATTATATACTAGATGTTGCCCGTGTAGAACAATTACTTTGGGCTAAAGCGAACACACAGCGGTAGGTCTCAAGAGGAAAAATAACGATTTTGAAATATTCTTCATTGGTGATCCGCTCCTATTGGTCTTAGCGTGATAATATATATAGCCTATAACCGTCCTCGATAAATGATATAATAAGAATAACAATGAAATAATTTTTCAAATCAGACCAGTAGTTACTGAGATTACCCCCTTACCCCCTACAACGTCACAGACTTAAGGTCGCGAATTGCATGTATCAGGCAACAGCCAAAGCCGAGGTGTGCCGCGCACCCTTGAGCTATTTGTCAAAAGAAATTGTTCAGTGTAAAGGAACATATTGTTTTGGCCACTGCTTAATAAATTGGCTCGGTAGTTTTGACGTTCATTCTACATTATAGCCGTCCGGGGTCTGATGTCCGTAATTGTCCTTAATAGTGCTTAAGACACTTGCTCACGGATGGACATTCTCACTTAGATCTGTTGTGTTACACACTGTATTGGTCTTGGTAGATTGAACAATTAAATCATAAAGGTGACATCATAATCTTAATGTCTCCTTGCCATTGCCCTGACAGATCAAATCGTTCAGTGTCAACGAACACGTTCTGGCCACAAGTTGCCTTGGTAGTTTTGACGTTCATTCTCCATTATAGCCTTCCGGGGTCTAATGTCCGTAATTGTCCTTAATAGTGCTTAAGACACTTGCTCACGGACGGACATTCTCACTTAGATTGTTAGGACTGTTGTTACATACTGTATTGGTCTTGGTAGATTGAACAATTAAATCATAAAGGTGACATCATAATCTTAATGTCTCCTTGTCATTGCCCTGACAGGTATCTTAAATACATATACTACAATATGTAGTCACTTACAGTAGCTTTCTCAGGACCGTAAGCTCCGATTGCACCTCGGCCTTTTCTAACTGTAGCCTCAACTGGGGCTGATATACCTTGAAGATCCTTCCCGAGACCCATGCCTGGTTTGTAGCCCATCTACATTAAGAAAACATTGATTAGTATGGAATCATTATTGTATAATTAATATAATTATTACCTAAAAGTATTGTATACCAAAAAATAATTAAGTAGTGGCATAAACTCTCAGGTCAGGTGCATCAAGTCATAAGGTCATCCTTGAGAAGACCAAGGCTTTACTCTTTCACAGGCCTCGTAACAGGGTGAGGACACAAAAGAAATATCAACCAACTTCTCAATAATAAGGTGGGTATGGGTGCCAGTTGTCGCTGACTCGATATGGGTCTCACAGACAGCACAGAGTGGGTTAAAGCTCCTCTTCCTATTGAACTGATCCAGTGGACAGAGATAAGTTTGGGAAGTACCAGCCAGGCTGTCTCCTTTGTACAGTCCTCACCAAACTATTACTATTATATTTTATTGGATTCAGACTGTAGTCATAAGTAATACCATAATATCTCCATCACTATGTTGACTATCTGTTAAAATTAACTAAGTAATAAAATCAAAGGATGGACATCCTGATAAAACCATATATACCTGTAATAATAACTTAGCACCAATTCCCTTTGTGTGTTTTTCCCATGTTCCCACATTACCGCCTAAATTAGAGGGTCTCATACCCTGTCCCTGTCTTCTTATACCGGCTGTCTCACTCTCATCAGGTACGTTGAGTTCTTCATCTGAGCTGTCTGCTGTAAATTTTGGTCGAGAAGTTGTTGGCTCTGAAGACTCTAATTCTGAAATCAAATTTATTTATAGTTAATAGACAAGCAGCATAATTGCTGATACGTCCATATCATACTGTGCCGAATTTTTTTTTTGTCAGGTTTTGGTCACTGCAGATGTTCATTTATTAAAGTAAGTTTATTAGTCTGGAGCAAGTTGTCAAGTCGGTATTTAAAACTATGGACAGAACTAGTAGATACTACTTTGTCAGGTAATCGGTTCCTAAGTTCCCACTCCGTTACTAAGGAAATTGTTGTGTGTGAAAGTGATTGACTTATTTTAGTTTGATTTCCTCTTGTAGATCTTGTGTCTCTTAAAATATACACTTCACATAAGTATGGCAGGTTGTATTTATGAGTAACTATTTTGTATGTTTCTATGAGGTCATCATGAGAACGTCTTTCTTCGAGAGTAGTCAGGTGCAGAGCAAGCAGTCTGTCTGGGTATGATTTTTTCCTGTAGTATTTTTGTGGCTTTTCTTCGAGCACTTTCTAGAAGGTTTATATATTTCTGGAAGTAGGTAGGTTTAGGTAATATCTAAATCATTGTATGTCACTAATCTTTACTACAGTTACAATGTCTGATTGTACTTTTGTAAACCGTTTGTCAAAAAACAATATTGGAAATTGGGTTATAGGATAATCTAGAATATTAACAAACTGTTAAATACTCTAGTTAAAAAGTTTTTTTCCTTGAGCTCTATCTACCATCTATTAATTTATAAATATGTATTACATGTTACTCAAGACTTAATGTTTTAATGCATACCATTGTTATTTAAATTTTACTTCAGTATTAATGAATATTCAGTCCACCAGATCACGAAATGTTCTACTATTTTCTGACTTCATGAACAGTGGCAAAATCTCAATACTGTTGTGGAGAAAGAAGTAAAAAAGACAGGATTCCATAGTGTAGGTCATAGCTATTACTACATTGGAAAATCAATAATATATATTAACTAGCGGGCCCTGCAGACGTTGTCCCGCCCTGATTATATAAAAATCCTGGACAAATTATATACCAAAATGTTCCTCATGAATCACTTTATCCACTGGTGAAAACAGCATTAAGATCCGTACAGTAGTTTTAGAGTTTATCGCGAACAGACAGACAGACAGACGCGGTAGGGGACTTTGTTTTATACTATGTAATGATATTTGTTACTATGTAATTTTATAATTAAAATTAAATAGATAAATATTATTTTCCATTATACCATTTATATCAGTAACTTTTTTAATATTTTGTATAGGCAAGCATGTTAATTGTGATCCCTTGTGACATTGACTGCGAACATCCAAAGATATATTTATGAACCTATTGAACTACCAATGCCTTTTACATACTTCATTTTAAAATTGAAGAAGGTAGACAGTCTGGTGAGTATTAGAAAATCATCCATCATCACTTCTTCTTCTTCTTCTTTTTAAGATGGCAACATGTGTGCGCACACGTCTCGAGTTTATTGTTCCAAAAAGGTTTAATAATTTTGAAGGATCTGTCAAGAGGTTTCTAAGTACCTAGTGATTAGAGACCCAAAGTTTAGCAGGCAGAGTCTATAAATAAATTCTTAAAGATTATGAGTACAATTGCAACTTCAAAAAACGAAATTATTAAAGCAGCAATAGTTTTTCATACTGAAATGTTTTTTTTTCAGTTTCTTGTCAAACTCATAAGTTATATTCTATACATCAAATAATAATCTGAGGCTTTACTATTAAACCTTGTGAATCTTATATGTACAAGTTACCTTTTTTCTCTTCTTTCTTCTTACCAGCCTGTTGTACACCACCAGCCACAAACCCGATAGGAGCTGAATAATCCTTAGGTTTACGTGTTCTTTGGCGTATATTATCTTCGTTGTCATCTTCATCACTGTCTTTGGCCCATACACCTTAAGAATTAGATAAAATCGTGATATCACGGATATTCCGAATATGTATTATTTTATGTACAAGCAATTTTTATTTACTTTATTAGCACAAAAATTGTCTGAATTATAAATGTTACTGATTTAACAGACTATATCACGTTAATTTACCATATATTTGTTGCTCCTTTTTAGCTCTCCTATTCCTATTTGGATTGAATTCGTTGTCTAAATCGTAATCGGTGATTTCAAATCGAATAACCTCATCATCAGACATTGCTGGTAACTTTTTATTTCTACGTAGATTTCGTTTATTTTCAGGTTCTAATTCTTGACAAGAAATATTCTAATATTTTACTTTACAAATTGTACACTTATATTACACAAGCAAAACAAAATTTTCTGTTTGTAAGAATAACAAATACAAATCTTGCTAAAGCTGTCACAATGACGCTTATTTTACTTTACAAATTGTACACTTATATTACACAAGCAAAACAAAATTTTCTGTTTGTAAGAATAACAAATACAAATCTTGCTAAAGCTGTCACAATGACGCTCATGACAGTAAGTTCTTACTTTGTTCTTTTCCCAAGGTCCAGGCTAAGCGCTATTTGCGAATTTGCCAGTGTTATTACCCGTAACTCGGTTCACCTATAAATAATTATTAGTATATACTACACGTACGAGTTCACCTGTACACAATAATGAATCAATACAACGTAAAACGCTACTCAAATTATAAAAATACGACACAGAATAACTGACAAGATGGTGGACCCCTCAAGGGGAAATGGGTGTTATTCCCCCTAACAAACTGTGGGAACATCAGCATAATGCACCTCCACCACATGGACCTGTGCAGTTTAACTGCCCGGAGCGACGGACATGCATGTGTCTGTCGCCCCAGGTCACAACTACGGCGGCCGGAGGTCATTTTATCGAAAAACAAACTAAAAAAAGAGAAAATAAATTTGAGTTAAGACTAGTGTATTTTTTTTATAAATTAATAATTTTAATATTTTTTAAGCGTGGTATGCTTTATGAGATATTATTGAAATGGTAATCCTTCTACTCATATCTGTCAATAAAATATTTATAACTGTTACAATATAGAAAGAAATGTGTATTTACACTATGAATAAACTGTGGATCGATGTATAATAGCGAATATATAATTTGCATTAAATAAATAAGGTTCTAAAAGTCTGTATACACTTTTTATTAATCGTTTGACTCCAATTTGCATATAAGCCATAAACAGCTATGGTGCCCTGGGTTGATTTTGCAGATTAATAAAAAATAAGGACACGAAAAGAGTATTTATTTATTAAAAGTCAATTTTCTCATATTTCTTTATTAAAATCAATTTTTAAGTATGTATATAAAAAATCTTTTATAATTTATTTATGTACATCGGATTCAAAAATTATCCTTCATCATCCAAAGTTTAGAGTAAACGGACGTTCTAATTTAGTGCAATAAATAAACTCGTGACGGATTAAAAACTTAAATATCAAGTATTTAAATTTCAATTGACATCATGAGAAACTTATGAAAAACAAATGCATGATTTATAATAAAAAAAGTTTTTAAGCAAATTTTCATGTCAATATTTTTTGACAATTCTCTTTAATTGAAACTCACTTTGGATATATGTAGGTTTGTTTACAAGATTTTTTTTTCTATAATTTCCCAATTGTGCATAAATTCCAATCACAAATAACCTTTCCACAAAAACTCAAATTATATAATATTAGGTATATATTAGTAAACAACACACACTCGGTAATGCGTTTGTCAAAGCAGTAAAACACAACATTAATCGTTTCACGAATATAACTAATTAAGAAGAAACAACAATAAATGTCATCATAATCCAGATTAAAGAATGAAATAATATATTTAAAAATATAGTTAAAGTAATTGTAATGTTCAATATATATTGTAATCTCAACAAAATGATCAAATAAAAAACAAAACCGGCGAAAACCCTTCTAGATACATTAAGACACTTGCTCACGGATGGACATTCTCACTTAGATCTGTTGTGTTACACACTGTATTGGTCTTGGTAGATTGAACAATTAAATCATAAAGGTGACATCATAATCTTAATGTCTCCTTGCCATTGCCCTGACAGATATCTTAAATACATATACTATAATATGTAGTCACTTACAGTAGCTTTCTCAGGACCGTAAGCTCCGATTGCACCTCGGCCTTTTCTAACTGTAGCCTCAACTGGGGCCGATATACCTTGAAGATCCTTCCCGAGACCCATGCCTGGTTTGTAGCCCATCTACATTAAGAAAACATTGATTAGTATGGAATCATTATTGCATAATTAATATAATTATTACCTAAAAGTATTGTATACCAAAAAATAATTAAGTAGTGGCATAAACTCTCAGGTCAGGTGCATCAAGTCATAAGGTCATCCTTGAGAAGACCAAGGCTTTACTCTTTCACAGGCCTCGTAACAGGGTGAGGACACAAAAGAAATATCAACCAACTTCTCAATAATAAGGTGGGTATGGGTGCCAGTTGTCGCTGACTCGATATGGGTCTCACAGACAGCACAGAGTGGGTTAAAGCTCCTCTTCCTATTGAACTGATCCAGTGGACAGAGATAAGTTTGGGAAGTACCAGCCAGGCTGTCTCCTTTGTACAGTCCTCACCAAACTATTACTATTATATTTTATTGGATTCAGACTGTAGTCATAAGTAATACCATAATATCTCCATCACTATGTTGACTATCTGTTAAAATTAACTAAGTAATAAAATCAAAGGATGGACATCCTGATAAAACCATATATACCTGTAATAATAACTTAGCACCAATTCCCTTTGTGTGTTTTTCCCATGTTCCCACATTACCGCCTAAATTAGAGGGTCTCATACCCTGTCCCTGTCTTCTTATACCGGCTGTCTCACTCTCATCAGGTACGTTGAGTTCTTCATCTGAGCTGTCTGCTGTAAATTTTGGTCGAGAAGTTGTTGGCTCTGAAGACTCTAATTCTGAAATCAAATTTATTTATAGTTAATAGACAAGCAGCATAATTGCTGATACGTCCATATCATACTGTGCCGAATTTTTTTTTTGTCAGGTTTTGGTCACTGCAGATGTTCATTTATTAAAGTAAGTTTATTAGTCTGGAGCAAGTTGTCAAGTCGGTATTTAAAACTATGGACAGAACTAGTAGATACTACTTTGTCAGGTAATCGGTTCCTAAGTTCCCACTCCGTTACTAAGGAAATTGTTGTGTGTGAAAGTGATTGACTTATTTTAGTTTGATTTCCTCTTGTAGATCTTGTGTCTCTTAAAATATACACTTCACATAAGTATGGCAGGTTGTATTTATGAGTAACTATTTTGTATGTTTCTATGAGGTCATCATGAGAACGTCTTTCTTCGAGAGTAGTCAGGTGCAGAGCAAGCAGTCTGTCTGGGTATGATTTTTTCCTGTAGTATTTTTGTGGCTTTTCTTCGAGCACTTTCTAGAAGGTTTATATATTTCTGGAAGTAGGTAGGTTTAGGTAATATCTAAATCATTGTATGTCACTAATCTTTACTACAGTTACAATGTCTGATTGTACTTTTGTAAACCGTTTGTCAAAAAACAATATTGGAAATTGGGTTATAGGATAATCTAGAATATTAACAAACTGTTAAATACTCTAGTTAAAAAGTTTTTTTCCTTGAGCTCTATCTACCATCTATTAATTTATAAATATGTATTACGTGTTACTCAAGACTTATTGTTTTAATGCATACCATTGTTATTTAAATTTTACTTCAGTATTAATGAATATTCAGTCCACCAGATCACGAAATGTTCTACTATTTTCTGACTTCATGAACAGTGGCAAAATCTCAATACTGTTGTGGAGAAAGAAGTAAAAAAGACAGGATTCCATAGTGTAGGTCATAGCTATTACTACATTGGAAAATCAATAATATATATTAACTAGCGGGCCCTGCAGACGTTGTCCCGCCCTGATTATATAAAAATCCTGGACAAATTATATACCAAAATGTTCCTCATGAATCACTTTATCCACTGGTGAAAACAGCATTAAGATCCGTACAGTAGTTTTAGAGTTTATCGCGAACAGACAGACAGACAGACGCGGTAGGGGACTTTGTTTTATACTATGTAATGATATTTGTTACTATGTAATTTTATAATTAAAATTAAATAGATAAATATTATTTTCCATTATACCATTTATATCAGTAACTTTTTTAATATTTTGTATAGGCAAGCATGTTAATTGTGATCCCTTGTGACATTGACTGCGAACATCCAAAGATATATTTATGAACCTATTGAACTACCAATGCCTTTTACATACTTCATTTTAAAATTGAAGAAGGTAGACAGTCTGGTGAGTATTAGAAAATCATCCATCATCACATCAATTTGCAAAGTTGTCTCGAGTTTATTGTTCCAAAAAGGTTTAATAATTTTGAAGGATCTGTCAAGAGGTTTCTAAGTACCTAGTCATAAGAGACCCAAAGTTTAGCAGGCAGAGTCTATAAATAAATTCTTAAAGATTATGAGTACAATTGCAACTTCAAAATACGAAATTATTAAAGCAGCAATAAGTTTTTCATACTGAAATGTTTTTTTTCAGTTTCTTGTCAAACTCATAAGTTATATTCTATACATCAAATAATAATCTGAGGCTTTACTATTAAACCTTGTGAATCTTATATGTACAAGTTACCTTTTTTCTCTTCTTTCTTCTTACCAGCCTGTTGTACACCACCAGCCACAAACCCGATAGGAGCTGAATAATCCTTAGGTTTACGTGTTCTTTGGCGTATATTATCTTCGTTGTCATCTTCATCACTGTCTTTGGCCCATACACCTTAAGAATTAGATAAAATCGTGATATCACGGATATTCCGAATATGTATTATTTTATGTACAAGCAATTTTTATTTACTTTATTAGCACAAAAATTGTCTGAATTATAAGTGTTACTGATTAAGCAAACTATATCACGTTAATTTACCATATATTTGTTGCTCCTTTTTAGCTCTCCTATTCCTATTTGGATTGAATTCGTTGTCTAAATCGTAATCGGTGATTTCAAATCGAATAACCTCATCATCAGATTAATTCAATATTCTAACAAGATGGTGGCTCCCTTGTTAGAACTTTCCATGGAGTTTTTGTGGCATCTCAGAATTCATGGTCCGTGGTATTATTTTCTATTCACTTCACTTATGCACAATAAAAAAACTATATTACATAAAACACCACCAATTTTACACAATATAGAGTCAAGTAACACAAGATTATGAATAAAAAATAAAATCCACTACATGACAGACTAAGATCCCGCCATAAACTCGCGTTCATGACAGTAAGTTCTTACTTTGTTCTTTTCCCAAGGTCCAGGCTAAGCGCTATTTGCGAATTTGCCAGTGTTATTACCCGTAACTCGGTTCACCTATAAATAATTATTAGTATATACTACACGTACGAGTTCACCTGTACACAATAATGAATCAATACAACGTAAAACGCTACTCAAATTATAAAAATACGACACAGAATAACTGAAATTTATGGTGAAGAATGAAATCTGAAAACTGTCATTTTTTATAGCAAACATCTGCTAGATGCGTCTTGTATGCGTAGTTATTTATATAATCATCGTGATAAACAAGTTAAAATTACAATATTCTATTTTCTGTGGACTACATTAGCCTTCTTTTTGCACGCTTTTTATTAGCTTCACATTGTTCCTTCTGTACCTTCACCAAGTATGTTTGTAACCGACTTCTTTGAGCGCGATTTTGACATACCAAGACACGGTTTTATCGAAAAACAAACTAAAAAAAGAGAAAATAAATTTGAGTTAAGACTAGTGTATTTTTTTTATAAATTAATAATTTTAATATTTTTTAAGCGTGGTATGCTTTATGAGATATTATTGAAATGGTAATCCTTCTACTCATATCTGTCAATAAAATATTTATAACTGTTACAATATAGAAAGAAATGTGTATTTACACTATGAATAAACTGTGGATCGATGTATAATAGCGAATATATAATTTGCATTAAATAAATAAGGTTCTAAAAGTATGTATACACTTTTTATTAATCGTTTGACTCCAATTTGCATATAAGCCATAAACAGCTATGGTGCCCTGGGTTGATTTTGCAGATTAATAAAAAATAAGGACACGAAAAGAGTATTTATTTATTAAAAGTCAATTTTCTCATATTTCTTTATTAAAATCAATTTTTAAGTATGTATATAAAAAATCTTTTATAATTTATTTATGTACATCGGATTCAAAAATTATCCTTCATCATCCAAAGTTTAGAGTAAACGGACGTTCTAATTTAGTGCAATAAATAAACTCGTGACGGATTAAAAACTTAAATATCAAGTATTTAAATTTCAATTGACATCATGAGAAACTTATGAAAAACAAATGCATGATTTATAATAAAAAAAGTTTTTAAGCAAATTTTCATGTCAATATTTTTTGACAATTCTCTTTAATTGAAACTCACTTTGGATATATGTAGGTTTGTTTACAAGATTTTTTTTTCTATAATTTCCCAATTGTGCATAAATTCCAATCACAAATAACCTTTCCACAAAAACTCAAATTATATAATATTAGGTATATATTAGTAAACAACACACACTCGGTAATGCGTTTGTCAAAGCAGTAAAACACAACATTAATCGTTTCACGAATATAACTAATTAAGAAGAAACAACAATAAATGTCATCATAATCCAGATTAAAGAATGAAATAATATATTTAAAAATATAGTTAAAGTAATTGTAATGTTCAATATATATTGTAATCTCAACAAAATGATCAAATAAAAAACAAAACCGGCGAAAACCCTTCTAGATACATTCTAATGACATAATTATTACTGGGTTTGAAATAAGATACTTAAGAACGTATAAATTGGTTGAAATTAGAATGTATTCAATATTCTCCACACAAACACACGTCGTTATCCCCAAAAAACTATAAGTCACTTTGAAACCGGTTTTATTAATAAAAATATCAATTTTAGCATTCAATCCCTTGTTGTAAAGCGGTTCAAATATAAAATGAATAGACATTACAGACGCGCTATGGTCATTAGTACGAGCAGTCAGTTTAAATTCCGCCATTTTGATCATAACCAATGATAACACACATCAAAAGTTACCTTTTGAAAATATATCAAGCATGGAGTCTTATGTTTTCACTTATTCAACCTCTCGAGTCCCTAGAACCATAATGGTTTAAGCTCCATACAAACGAATGTACACCTTATTAAGCACGGTTACAAGACAGTTTAGTAGCATAAGTTTTTTAAAAATTACTGAATTTAATACAAATCTTGAAATAATTGAATAACAATAAATTATGTAATGTAAAATTTCAAATTTTATTTAATATGTATTAAGTCATGAATTTATAATGTATCTATTGGTTTATTATTATATGTGGGATAGAAAAAAAAACATAGCATTCGCCATTTTGAGATTTAAATCTTAATTCCGCAGCCGAGAGGTTAATATTATTTCTCGTTTTGCTCTGTAATCCATAGCATTTTAAATTTAAATCGACACTGTGTTCAAGAATACCGAATGACATAATATATAGATATAAAAAATAGGACACATACACACAAAATCAATTTTCACAATACAACATAATATATAAATGTGTATACATAATAAAATAGTGTAAAATTTTTTGAACATCACAAAATCACAGTTCAAAATTACGTTCATGGCATTAGGTTTTTATTTAAAAATTGCAACTAAGGTTGAGGCAATGAGAAAACCACTTGTGACAATGTTATATTTGTGACAATATTTCCACCTCAGAACGATTTCGGAATCATAAAAAAAAAATTGTAAAAGTAATTGACCGCCGACGTTTTACAATATCTCTTTATATTCACAGCATTCAGTGTTGTCCTTATTTACATTTCCACTGTTATGTTACTAGTTACTTTGGTTTTAAAAATAATAACGTTCTCGAAAGCCAACAAAAACTGTACAATACATTATTATAAATCAACTTTTCTGAATATCTTCGCAGGCCTTATTCGGCCTACGAAATCATAATTTTCATAGACAAATCCTAATCGCATGATTTTTGTAAATAGTTTGCAATTTAGTCTAAATTTTTTAATGTATTAAAATAATGTAATTATAATAGTTAATCATCGACCATGTCAAATATATCAGTTAATAAATAAAACTTTTCAATTCAATATTAATCATTTTAAAAGCCAAATAATAATAAAAATAAACAGCAGTGCAATATTAAATAAATAAATTGGCAACACTATTTTCAAGACTGACACAAGCGATTGTCAATTACACTATGGGAATATAAACAGACTGTAGTCACAAGTGATTTGTCTCAGTCCCTCGAATATCTATTAAAAACTAAGTTATACATCTAATTAAGTAAGTGATGCTTATAAAATTAAAAGTAAAATTGTGTACGTAATTGATACACAGTCAAATTCGTTAATAATTTTATTCATCAATAAAATAAACATAAAATGTATATACATGTCTCGACACTTAAGGTCGCTTTTCTTTTGACAAATATTGCCAGATAATTCTTTTTCCTTATACATCAATTGAACAATTCAGTGCGGTACTCACCAACGAGTTAAAGAGTTACTTTCCAGAGGTCATATATGACTATTAGGGATTTCTTAGAGATGTCGATATAATATCGATAGATCGTTTTGTCCCAATTCCAAAGTGTAAGCTTTACTCTAGATAAATATACCTTTATTAAAAAAAAAAAACATTAAACTGATACGTCTAAAGGTAGCAATCTAGATCCAGTTTTAAATAGTTACTCAATAGTTGATGATATGGCGAAATTTTAAAATTGATTATTTCTTATACTTCCATTCGATTATTGAAATACATATTTTAAAATGGCTATTAATAAATAATTTATAATTAAAATAACATGTTTGTTTTCATACCGAATAGGCGTGTAAGTCATTTCCTCATAAATTAAAAGTTTTTTCCAAAACAGTTCATTTTTGTTCAGTACTATGTTACACATAAGAAGGGACCATCCATAACTCATTATCGATCGATCACTATCAAATCGATTACGATGCTTTTTCATTATTAACAACAGTTTTATCTTTTTTGTTGTTGTTAAAAAAATACGTCCAATGAACAATCAAGATTTTCCATCTACAGATGTTGTCTCACTCAACTACATAAAATATATTAAAAATTATCTACAGGCATGATAGAAATACTATCACGACCATTTTCAATACGTATTCAATAATAATCCGCGGGACGGCATAGATTACGTTTTAATTGCTCCTAAATATGAAAATCGAGTACCATTTTATCGATAATATCGACGTTTTCGTTTATCTAAAAATAGGTTAATTCACTCTCGACTCAAACAAAGAAGGGAGAGTCAATTTTAATTTTTACGAAATTATTTTTCACTTAATATATTTAAAGAATTCATTATATTATCACTGTTTTATTTTCTGTATTTATTTTAAAGTTTCAAGTACATTAGAAGAAGACAGCTTTGTTCTTCCACGAATTATCTAATCTAATCGAAGACTTCTGTTAAGAACGCTTTGCTGTAAAATGTATACTTATTTTCTTATCGTAAACTTTTGTCATCTTCAACGTTGCATAATTATCTTTTGCAGAAGTTACTATAATGGAAACTTCGAAAACCGTCTAGAACGTTATCGATATTCTTTACTATAAAGTATCAAATAAAGATTTCTCTAAATTTCAAACGTTGCATACTTATTTTTAACAGGAGTTTGTTACTGGATACATCGATAAGCATCTAGAACATTATCGATTAATCTAAAACTGTTAATATCAACCGTAGGTATAATCATTTGTAGTGAGGCTGTTTTTCCATCATCAAACTTACTTATTGCAGGGAATAATATCGATAAATTTATAATTGTCAATATCACACGCAAGTATCGATTGATTTCTTGTAAAGAAGCAGTTTTTCCATTGTCGAGCTTAACTATTGCAGGAGTAAGAGTGGAAACGTCGAGAACAATCTAGAACACTATCGATAAATCTAAAACTGTTAATATCACACGTAAATATCGGCTGATCTTTTGTAAGGAAGTTGTTTTTTCATGAAGACGCTTAACTATTGCAGAAAGTAACGTGGAAATATCGATAACCATTAGGAAAGTATCGATAAATCTATAATTGTTAATATCACACGTAAGTATCGGTTGATCTTTTATAACGAATCTAATTTATCATCGTGGGGCTTAGCTACTGGGGGAGATAGAGTGGAAACGTCGAGAACCATCTCGAACACTATCGATAAATCTAAAACTGTTAATATCACACGTAAGTATTCATTGATTTCTGGCACAGAAGCTGTTTTTCCATCAACAAGCTTACTTATTGCTGGGGATAGATTGGAAACGTCGAGAACTATTTAGAACATTATCGATAAATCTAAAATTGTTAATATCACACGTAAGTATCGACTGATCTCTCGTAAAGGAGTTGTTTCTTCATCATAAAGCCGCTTGCGGCTTTGGCCCTGAGTCATAAGGCGACTGTTCTTACGAAGGTATCGTCTTCGTAGTTCACCGAAGACAATCTAAGGGCATGTTCTTCGCACAAAGCGGCAAGTTCCTTCAGCCATTCGTCAAAGAGAACAGCGTTCAATACAGACCGAAGGGTGATGGACTGGTTCCAGTACGCTTCTTGAGTGAATATGGGACGTTTGTGTGGATTTGTTGTGATGGTGATGACGCTGTAAGAAATTTTTATTGGTATTAGATTGTTGTGAAATTAAAAAAAAATGAGGGTAGGTTAAAAAAGTTTTCTGTTTCTTTATACAACTATGAGGGTGACAAAAAATAGATCCTATTAGAATTTCGGTGTGAAGAAATCCTATTTTCTCCATAAGAACATAGTTCCCATAGTCAAAAGAATTAAAAAAAACCCCTACACATTCCAATGATCCAGTCATTCCAAGTGGAAACTTAAGTTCGGGAATATTACATTAATTATGGTGGCTCACATTAACGTAGAGCATCGGTGTATTTATGATGCACCGAGTCGTTACCGGGCGTGGTTGGTCGGTTGGTTGATTTATTGATTGATTGGTTGGATGATTGGTAGGTTGGTTGGTTTACTAGTTTCGATAACCATACCATCATAAGCAGCAGCAGAGTGCCAATCGTGGAATATCAATCCTGGATCACTGAACGCAGCAGAGAACGCAGCGACATCCATATAATATAGTGTATAGTTTTAGGAAGACATTTGTAAAGAGTGGATAACCGCCGTGTTGTTTAGAAGATCGAGATTGCATTTCCTGTAATCTCCTCGAATCCCCACCCCCCACTTATTATGAAGTAGGACTCGTTCCCTCTTTCGTAACATTGACTTAAAGATAATAGTGCTAAAAAGATTTAATTAATATACATACAAGATAGCCTTCTGGCGAACATGCTAGAGAAGCTGCTGGAGAAACTACGACGTTTCGACTCTGTGCGGCGGAATGGCGACTCTTCACTCTTATGAGTAGGACTCTCAAGTGCTTGGGCCTTACCTAAATTTAAAAAATGCTTTAATTATAAGTCATAAAAAGCAAACGTTTTATTGGACAAATTAAATAAAAAAAAGTAACTTCAGAAATAAACACAATTATAATATGTCTGTATATCAGAATAGGACATTAAAAAAGTTAGAGATGAATAAAAGAAGCATATAAATCGTCAAATCAGGCTCGAAGGACCATGAAGAATAAGTTAATAAAATTAATGTGGAAGTTTTTGGCGGAATCTTGGAATATAATTTAATGGATTTTATATTTTATTCATAATCTTGTGTTATATTATGCCTTTATATTTTGTAATATTGTTGGTGTTTTACGTAATATAGTTTGGTTAAAAAAATGTATTACAAAGATGATATAAGATTCACGTACTTTCTTCGTTATTAGGCCCACGCGATTTTGCTAGCGCCAATTCTCGTTGGATGAGGTAAACCCGGGCCTTGTCGACCAGTTCACTGATATTCTCCAGACCTTCTGTCAACTCGTCTACTTCTTCTTTTAACGTATTCAATATCTAAAAATATTTGTATTTGTCACGCTATAGAAAAAAAAATTGTCCAATCTATTTCTCAAAGGCTCTGTACAGTGCAAAACCCGACATTAATGTTTTTCACAACAGTGAGTTTAGTATATCATCCTCTATAAAAAAATAGGGTTGTGCGAATAATGCTCGACACGAATATTCGAACTAATCGAATAATCCGAACTACGAATCGAATGATTCGCACACACCTATAAAAAAGCTAAACAACTATTAACAGAAAGAAGGAAAGATGTCCTCTTTGAGTAATACAAAGAAATGTTGTATAATTGTCTTTACAACAAAAAGTGAATATTTTTTTTTCGGTTTTTGCATTACTCCGATATGTAAAATGTATTTATTATATATATGTAATAAAAGACTAAATCTGGACCATTTTTAAAAACGTTACGTCCAATACCCAAAAAAAAAAAACTATCCTTAGGTCTTACAGGTATCAAAACATATCGGAAAATTAAAGAAAAACAAATCTTTTAAAACCCTCCAATTTTATTTACATTGAAACTTGATTGAAATCGGTAATACAAATCTTTCACCTATTATTTCAAAAGACGCAATACTCACTTGAAACAGGGACGGTACGTTTGGAGCCAACACAAACCCCGGACAGAGCAGTAATGACGTAAGCAGAGGGGTAGGCAGAGAGGCCAGTCTCGACAGCACGCTCGTAACGCGGCAGTTCACCACCACTTCCGATTCCAAGAACACAGCTACTTTTTTGAGGAGACCGCTTAATAATGGGCCTGATAATGTAATATTGAATTATATATTAGGGGTGTAAGGGATGTCGAATAACATCGAAGACTTGAAACATCCCAGCCAACCTCACCTGCAAGTGGTGCACCCTGCTGAATAACGAACGAGGCAATGGCGAAAGCGGGGTGGTAGGGTTTTACAGCCTGGCTGGATCGCAACCACCATGTATATGGCGAAAAAGCCCGTCATAGTGATTCGCTTCTGCGGGTCGCGTTTCGGGATCAGCCTGTGTATATCCAGCCTTTTGCAGGCCGGCATTACAGCGGCGATGAATACTGTGTCACTCGGTGGTCGCCATTGTTTTTAGATTGTACTGTGCTTACCATCAGGCACAGTGCTGTCATTTTGCTGTGTTACAAAAAAAAATAGTTTTTACGTTTTGTAAAAACATAACTGCTGTCACATTGTAGAATCCTTAAGTCTTCCAAATGAATGTGTATTCAAGGGACCCATATATGATACACTCATTTTATAAATTTATTACCTTTAAAAGTTCTTGTCGTATCTGTGACTAGCACTGTCTATGTTTACAATAAGTTACGAAAGTTATAAACCAAACCCCTTCATTATAGATATTATATAATTATAGCTATTATAGCATTATATAATTCATTGTATAATAATAAAATATTAATTAAATGAAATAAGTAAAATATAATAATAATATTTTAAATGTGTTATGTAATTAAAAAAATGTAAATGAGTGTTTACCCAGTAAATGGCAATATAGCAAGCATCCATAATCTTGAAGAACTTAGTTTTTAACCGGAACGAAAAATTGTAAGGCTAAAAGAGCCCATCAGACTTCGTAACTATATAATAATAATCATAAATACAGTGGTACAACAAAATAATCCCAAGGAGGGTTGATGTCAGGCCGATCGTAAAAATTAAGCCAAATCATATACCACAACATGACAAACATGTTGTACCGAGTGTACCGAGTACTCGGTGACAGCCGAGTCGGACGAATTGCATTTCACCGGCTGGCAACACCTTTCTGTTTGACGTATGACAATTGAGAAATGTTATAAATACTATTCGGGCTCGTGGTGTTTACTGTAGTCCGGTGAAGCTGTAAATGCCTGGTGAAGCAGGTGAAGCCTGTCGGGTCAATAGCGTAGTCAGTTCGAGAAAAAAAAATGGTGGTTACTTTTTACTTTAAATTTTTGTTAGAGCCGCAAGATTAACGTGTACGGTGTGTGCTAAGAGGCCATTTAAATCTGTGTACCACGTGGACGTGACACTAACATTAGAAAAAAGTATTTAATACATTGAAAGTTTTAATACAAACAACAAACACAAAGAAACAAAATGTTGACTATAGCTAAGTTCAGGGTGTCGGTTTTTCGTGATGGCGTACGCGCGCATCCTAAAAATTTACTCTCATCATTTTTCCCTAACGCGCCAAAAGAAGTATAACTTCAATAATAAGAAATAAATAGTAATATTAATGAGTTACCAAAGTAAAATTAATAATAGTTTTTATATTACTCGGCCAAACGTCATATAAAAATGACAATCATCAGTCAATGACAATCAGTCTGTAAGAGACTCACTGCAGGGCCATAGGCCTCTTCCCGAAGGAAGGTATGGGCGTAACCACCACGCCAGCCCACAACGTATTGGTGATTTCAAACTCTGAGAAATCCACATTTCTATATTTTTCCTACATACAGTAGTACTACAAGAACATTTCTCAGATTCAGGTTTCCTCACCATGTTTTCCTTCACCGTCGGCCGATAGTGTTACCAATTTAATGTTCATACTTGCTGTAAATACATAAGCTATAATTACCAATTTAATATTTCCGCAACTCACCAATAATTGTTTCAGCGCTAGCCCTCCAACTCCTCAACACAGGTACCTCGTACTCCCTTTCGTTTTCTTCCCTTTCACAACTCTTGTTAAATAAATCCTCAGCGAAACCATCGTTTTCTTCTTCCGCCTTATCTTTAAAACTTTCATAATCACTACTCTCCCCTATCGATACATTATCGCGTTCATTTAATTCGTTCTGATTTATCACTGTGCTATCAACACCTTTAATATCACTGTTCTGATTGTCATTCACTTTCGTTTCTTCAATATTATCCGTAAAAGACGTCAAACTGTGCTGTTCTTTTTCAGAAGTGTCACTAGTTTTCAGCGTATCATATTCACTGGTACAGATAGAAATAAGACTGTCCTGCTCCTTCGTATTGTTCTGGTTGTCTATCTCTTTCGTTTCTTTCGTCGAATTATTATTGGTTTCGCGTTTCGGTGTCGTAATAGCGTCGTACTTCGAGTTCCAGCTTCTGCAAGCGATGGCACGTGATACGATCTCGAACCGAGCGTCGCATAAATACGCGTGGTAGTTACCGTATAATGTTTCGTTGGGATTCTGAAATTATAGTGTAAAATATTGCATTCTAGGAGATAAGATAAGATCTAGTAGTAGATCTAGATATAAAATAAGATGTAGTGGTTTGAGCGGTGGAATAATATTCCGATATACGCAAGTTCTAGCGTACATTTACTAATTACATCACTAATATATTAACACTATTGGCTAACGGTGACGGGAAACATACTGAGGAAATCTCAACCTCAAAAATGTTCTTATTGTACTGAAAACATAGAACTGTGGATTTCTCAGAGTTCAAAATCTCCAATACTTCATGGGCTGGCGTGGTGATTATAATTTCCTATAGCTCTGCAATAGTTCTCTTACAGGCTAATGATGATGAGGACATAAAATATAAATTAGAAGGGACTATTACAGAAAGGGTATTTCAAAATATAGAAATTTTCAGGACATAGCCAGCAAAGAAGACCTAGATATTAATGCAGTACATAGAGCAGAAATATGTTTCATTATTTTAAATGCTTGAAATAACCAAACATTAATTTTTACAACATTTTTTACATTAAAACCTTTTTACTTACTCCATAATTAAACTTAGCTTCTTGGACTAGATTATTCATCGCTATATCTTCATGAACACCGTTATATTTTCTATCTTCTTCTTTCCTAAAATCTAAAACCCTTCTACCACTCACGGCCAGTTCATCGACCCACTGTCTCGTCTTTTCTATAGGCCTTTGACAGCATCTCGGTGTTAAGCTCAGGAAAGCAATCGCAGCGTCCCGGTAAAATTCCGAGTCAGTGATTTTATACCGATGGGACGCCATTAAATGGTGACCGTTGAGCAGATACTTGTAGATGAGATCGATTGTTACGTCTTCGCAGTTTATGTCGATGAGGGTTTCCATTAGTGCGAGGGAGACAAGAGATAGCTGGAAGATTAAATATAATGTATAATGTACAACTTCTTGTAGTACTAATGCATGTGGAAAGTCATATAACTGTGAATTTATCAGAGTTTGAAATTGCCAATAAGTCGTTGGCTGGCGTGGTGATAATGCCCATACCTACTTTTGGGAAGATACTTATGGCCCTGCAGTGAGTCACTTACATGTTATTGATGATTAATCTTGTACGTACAAGATTTATCTTATAGTCTAAAGCGATGACGATTCAATGGCAACATGTTCGAAGACCGCGTTGATCAAGGTAAGTTCAAGTCATACAATGAGATTGAACTACAAGGAAAATATTTTCATATTGTTTAATATTTTGGGCCTCAATCACATATGATACCAGGTGAAAAATAGATCGAGGATGGTACTACATAGATCGGGAAAGACAAACAAAACTAAAAGTTCCATTCATTCGCTTTCCGCTTAATAAACGAAGATGCGAAGAACTTCGTGCAAACCAATAGGTCATTGAATACGTATGGGTGGAGGCTCAGTTAGCGTCTGGTAATCCTGAGATGGAATCAAAAATGGGGAAATAGTTGGGTGCAGACTTTGTACATATTGATCAAAGATATAACCTATAGAACAGCACGAAACAAGCAACCCTGCGTTAATGTTCCAAGTATTGCCTGTTTGTCCACATCAATGATCTATTCCTTTACACATGATGTTGAATTTTTTCGAACTGACTACGCGGTTGACCAAGCAAGGTCTTAACAGCTTCACCGGACTACACACATGATGTTGAAAATTTAGCAAGATGGAAGGGTAATGCTGCCTGTTTAGCTTACGAACATCCTCAGGTTGAAAATCTGTCGTCATTTGCCTATCTGGGTTCTGTATATTAGTGTTAGCATTTGGGATTAATTTTACTATATTTGGACGCACCAAACTTTTTTAGACATGATATTGAAAACATGATAAGGTGGAAAATATAAATGTGCTCGCTTAGCTTACAACCACCCTCAGAGTGAAAATCTGTTACCATCTGCTTATATGAGTTCTGTATATTATTATTAGCATTTGGGACCACTCTCCAGCAATTTTATCCTCTTTGGCCGCACCATCACAAAACTTTTTTAGACATGATGTTGAAAACTTAAAATGGCGGAAAGAATAATTCTGCACGCTTAGCGTACGACCACCCTCCAATTGAAAATCTGTTACCATCTGCCTATCTGGGTTCTGTGTATTATTATTAGCATTAACACCGTCACCAAACTGCTATAAAGGACACACATATCAATGACATATCAAGGACTGAAAAGAGAAAAACAGGAAAATCCTACCTGAGACGTGCCTTCAAGTCTCCGTAACAACACATCAATGATTCTAACACCATCGTACTCGTAGACGAAGAGGAAGTGCAACACAGATCGGAGGAGACCCCTCTCGGTGACGCAACGCACGAGCAGCTCGAGGTACGCCATCGCGGTCGCCTGCTCGCTGGCACCACTCTGCAACGGCCCCGGTTTCGTCTACCGATCGATACACGTTAATAGGCTTCTTCGAGTGGCGTTAGGGAAGCGGTTGAGTGACAGTTTTAAAAAAAATTGTATTACGTATTTATAGGCCAAGTAAGTACGGATAATGACCAGTAATTGTATCGTTATACTACAAAATGACCCAACTCCAATTTATGTCGTTCATAAGTTTTTAAGTTCTTATTAAAGACTAGTTGTGCTCGCGACTTTTTCCGCATGACACCTTAAGTAAAAAAACAGCGTTTAATAAAGCGTCATCTTATATTATTAAGTCCAATTACTTATCTACATTTCTCTCGTACGTAAGTCGCGTCGTCATTAAAAGTACAATAACTTTTGATAGACCGAACCGATTTTAATAAAACAAATATTAAATGTAACTCGAAAATATGCTTTACGACTTTCTTTTTAGAGGTTTTGTAATGAACGCAGTATTTTTAGCAGTGATGCGAGTTCATACAAACAGACATCTCTAAAATGAATTGAAATGTATTTTATTACTTAGGTATTCCTAGATACCTGCAACAATTTGTTTTTTACAAAAATCTAAAAGTATAACGAACACGTTGGATTTACTTTCTTTTTATATGTATCTCCAAATTTTACACAGATTTTTTTACACGTGTATAAATTAAAAAAAAACCTTAAATATGTAAAGTTTTATGAGCGGCAAAATTTAGACATCGTCCACGGTGTATAAAAATTGGAAATCTTAAGAAATGTAAACGATCTACAAATGATCAAAGTGACCTGGGTTTATTTTGAAGTGTTAGGACTCATATTATGAGATATTTCATAGATTTGGATATGAGGAAACTGCGATAGTTAGCATAACAATTAACTCTATCATTACATAGTATAAAACAAAGTCCCCTCCCGCGTCTGTCTGTCTGTCTGTTCGCGATAAACTCAAAAACTACGAAACGGATCTTCAAACGGTTTTCACCAGTGGATAAAGTAATTCATGGGGAACGTTTTAGTATATAAATTTGTCAAGGTTTTATATAGATTGGTAGAAATATAACGATAATTGTTGGACAAGTCGGAAAAATTCAAACGTCCTGTGAGATTTCATCGAAAACGCTGTCTAATCCTTTTGAGATATAACAATGTATGTTGGGTAAATGTAATAAGGTTTACTTTTGTATGTATAGGTTAAAATAAACGAAAATTACGTCCATTGAAAAATGTATTGACGACTTAATATTATAATGACAATGACATGATACAGTTTTCTTTTTAGCCAGGTGTAAATAATGAAACAACAGAGACAATATAGATCTACAAAAAATGTCTGTGGAGGCATATATCTATCTTTTGATATCTATAACCCACTATACTCATTATATGTTCTAAAAAAAAGTGACATACAATTTTAAAGCTATTTAGATATATTGGGTTGGGTTTAAATGTAACGATAATTGTTGGACATGTCGAGAAAAAGTCAAGCCTCTTAGGAGTTTTCATCGAAAACGTTGCCTAATATGGCGTGAAAGTGTAACAAGCAAGCTCACATTCACATTTATAATATTAGTTATGATAGATATGTGAATGACTTAAAGCTTTGGTCGAATTGAAATAAATTTGCCATTTGATATCAGTCTGGTTTCAATATTGTAGGTATTTATACTTAATATTATAAAGAGGTAAAGTCTGTGAGTTTGTGAAGTTGTAAGGGGTAATCTCAGGAACTACTGGTCTGATTTGAATAATTATTTCAGTGTTATATAGCTCATTCATCGAGAATGGTTAGGCTATATGTCATCACGCTAAGGCCAATAGGAGCGGAGAACAGATGAAAAATGTTTCAAAATCAAGATGATTTTTTCTTTTGAGAGCTTCCGCAGCGTCTTAGCCCAAAATAACAATGCCACGCGTGCAAAGTCGCGGGCAGAAGCTATTAACTAATTATATTATCTATAATCTATACTAATATTATAAAGAGGTAAATTTTGTGAGGTTGTAGGGGGTAATATCTGGGGAGTCGGAGAAAAATGGTCGAATGGTCGTTTCTTACGAACGCTGTCTTAATTATGAGATATATATGATTGGTATGATTCTAGGGAAAAGTTGTAGTTTGATAATGCCTATTACCGCCCAACGAAGTGGGCACGGGTCGGCTAGTTTTATAATAACTACACTGTTGTATCCTGTACTAGTGGGTCCCCCCGCTGACGATATCCAGTCCTGGATAATAAAATATGCCTTGACAAATGATATACCAAAACCTTCCTCATGAATCACTTTATCTACAGGTAAAAACCGCATGAAAATCCGTTGAGTAGTTTTTGAGTTTATCGCGAACAGTTTATAATATATAGTGATTTAATGGACTTCGTCTTGAAGTTATGCGCTTATATACGTTCGGCAACTGATTGTTATTTATATAACATAATATCGCCGTATCTAAAACTATGTAACTAGAAAAGTTTTAAGTATGATGGTGGACAGATATAATAGTAAAGGAAGACCGAAAAAGGTATGGACGGATGTATGAAAAATGATAAAGCTGTGGACACTGAGATGATATCAGAAAGGGGAGTGTGGAAAAGGAAAACATGTTGTACCGACCATACTTAGGTAGAATGATGGTAAGAAGGTGATAATGAATATCGCCTTATCCAATTTATAACTCCTCATTAGTATACAGAAGTGTTAACCACTTAGATGACACTTACTCAGACATGTCTACTGATAATTTTTTGTTATAACGTATATACAAAAGAATATTAGTGCTGTATAAAATAAGGATAAACCACAGTCTGAGTCTCTAAGTTTAAATCACCTACAAACCCTCCTCAGAATCACCAATAATTTTTATTTGAAACAGACTATAATGTATTTCCCAAATGAATACCAATAAAGAGAATGGATAAATACGTAATCCACACAATATATAAATGCAAAAGCGATATCTATAAATTTAGTAGAAGCCGTACACGACATACCAAGCTTATTATATGCAAAACTGATCGAAATGTAAATTCAATACTGTCACTTAACCGCTAGATACATAGATGCATAACCAGTACCAGATGTGCTCCATGTCCCCACTCGTGCAATGAAAGCCCATTGACGTGATATCGGTCATTATATGCTTATAACTACGAGTAACGCCCTGCATATAAATCCGAGATAACAATATATTTTTTTAACATTTTTATTTCTTTGTACTGGCAACACTCTAGTTTTTTTTATTAAAAAGTAATGAAATGATAACCAAATGCTATAATTAAATGTAAGGTTGTCGGATTTATATTCAAGGCGCATTACTGATGACATTCTAAAACACAATTTAACTGCTGAATAGTCTTTTGTATGAGTTGACAGATTATAAAATTTCTAAATTCCTATTTCATTTTTTTTTTCTCATGGCAATACAAGTAATACCAAAAAAGTTTACGAGTCCTTTAGCGGGACTTTGATTTGTCATGTAACGGGTTTTTATTTAGTATATGTTGAAATATTGAATTACATTAACGGAGTTTTGTGTAAAATAGAAAGGTAATTACATAAATAATGCGCATTGTAAATAATAAATAAAAACAAGAAATATGTGTTTATATTAAAACTTATTGGATAATTCAAACATTGTGAATGATGGTCATGTTAAAACAAAGAAGAGAAAGTACGAAATTAGGCTTAAACGACAAGTATCCAGTAAACCGAACAATACATTTAAAAAAATCGAATGTTATTTGTTCAGCTCATGAACATTATTATTTTTATTAGCCTGGTAACCGGCCGAAATATGTAGAATTTTGTTTTCTTTATCTGACTATACCGCCAATGAAAAGGTAATTTAGAGATACAAGTTTAATTTCGATAGTAAAGCATATTATTATACATTCTTTGTTTAACCTTTTAATACTTATGAGATACCTTTTAAAATGGGAATATATAACGCATATTCAGCAGTCAAAACATGAATCGGTTTTAGTAATCGATATATCGATTCTTTAATTAAGTCAGAAAATTAAATCGATCGGTATTCAATTTTAAACTTTAATTCATTACTTTTTTCGACACAATGATATGGCACATTTCATTGCTTAGAAAAGAGAGATGAATTCGAGTTTTTGACGTATGATATTTCACTTAATTAATAACATTAATTTACAAATGATTATTATTATGTATTATATTTAAAAACACACAGAGATGAATTCGAGTTTTTGACGTATGATATTTCACTTAATTAATAACATTAATTTACAAATGATTATTATTATGTATTATATTTAAAAACACACACGCACACAAAAACACACACAGGATTATACAAACACAACACGATTAATAGTATACAATTGTAAATTATAGAACAAAATAAGAGACGACACAGTTAAGATTAATTATTTTTGAACTATATATAATAATAATAATAATAAATAGAGGATGATTTAATAAATAGTGCTACTCGTTCGAAAGACCCAAATTATTCGAATACTACAAGTATATTTATCGACTGTCGTCGATGTTCGAATATTTCCACACACTAATTTTACAAGTACATGGAAACTTCGAGAAATATTTCTGCAGTATAACGAAAAATTCAGAACTATTATTATAGAATAACCTACTCAAGTATCTATTGATTGTTCAGTATTCGAATTCATTAACACATCATGCTTGTCGGGATGATAAAGTTTGTACGTACCAGTGGGAAGAAGCTTTTTCCCAACAGTGGCATATTTACAGACAAGTATTTTAAAACCAATAAAATTAATTTTATTATCTAATAGTCCCTATATTATTATTTATCTAGAAGTAGTGTATTTTTAATTAAACACAAAAGACAGGAAACTTATTAACTCACCTCTTATAACTGAAAGAAATACTAGTAACACAGTTATTAATATACAATAATAATATAGAATTTTAGTAAATTTCATTTCATAAGTGCTATTAGAACAGAGTAAAAATATAATAGAGATTATATATAAGACATTTGCAGAGATGCATTTAATAACGAAACGGGCATAATATAAATTAAAAAGTAATGTAAGAATTATCAATTAAATGCCTTTTATACAAAGATAATTCTATCGGTAAACAGTATTTGAATGTGTAATGCAAAAATATGTCTTATTTTAATATTTCCAAAGCTCAAATTACATAAACCATAGCCCGGTATACACAAAACAATCGATGTAAACCATGGTCAAACTATACCCCCTATAATTTATTCTCTCCATTAATAAATATATATACTTCGTATTTATAATATAATCGTGGATGAATGGTTTGCGGATTGGATGGATGTACACGATGCAGAGATAATGCCTCATATCTTAAGATCAACCTAATGATAAGATAAAAGATCAATATACTACTTTTACACTCGTGGATAATAAATGTATTTGTTTTTAAGTATTTACATGGACAATTATTTTACTGTCAGACGATTTTTTTAATATTAATGTAGAACTTCTTTACACGCGACTAAGAGATAACTGGAGGGCTATGCAACGGAAGTCCGTTACGACAATATTGCGGCGTCACGTTTCTGTACCATCCGGTTTTTAAATATTTTTGATTTTGGCAATAAATCAATCAAAAAATAAAATTATATTGAATAATAATAACAATAAAACAATACAATTAATTATGCATATATGGGCGCACGACCGTGCTGCCATCTGGTTTCAATGTAAGCAAGTAACGAATTAAATAAAACTTTATCTGTAGTGCCATCTATCAGCTAATTAGGAATTTTAATTACACAGGAAATATTATTAGCAACTCTTCGTTATAAAGTAAATAAAATATAGAAAAGTACGCAAAAAAATAACTAATAATACATCATCAATTAAATGCCTATTTAAATGCTCATTTGATGTATTTATTTTTAACTTAATCGCCATCGCTTATAACGCTAAAGAAATTTTACGCACACATATCTTTTTAATTTAGGATCTTATTCATTTTTTGTATCCAAAACCAATTTTCAAATTAACCCATGTGTTTAAGTGCTTTTCATAAGTCGGGGTCTTTCCTATACGGAAGCTCAGACTCAGTATCAAGGACTCATATCTACATCGATATAGTTGGTGTCCTTACACGCTATCAACAAAGCCATCAATGCTTATTGACAATCCTTCAATATTAATTTAATGTATAGCAGTCACAGAGGCAAATCGTGTAAATTCTTATGATAAACGTGTATCATCCCTTCCCATATCGTGCAAACCATTATAAGAACCGCACTTACGACATTTAGCCAAAAATATTTCAGAGTAAAAAAAATTAAATCAACAATGAATATATTAAAATTCTTCAACAATCTAGATAGCATAATTTTTTTTATTAATAAAGAGAATCTGAAATTTGGAATATGTATGAGAGATCACTCATCCCACAACCTCCAACAGGAACACCTGATAATTTAAAAAAACGGTTTACCTGTAACAGAGCTGGTCCCAATACGGGAACTAAAAACCCTTGGTATAGAAGATCGAGTAGATGCTTCTTGATGGACGGATGAGCGACCTGAAAAAAGAAAAATGCTTTATTTACAACAATCTTATTAAGAATCTTTCTCGTCTGTCTGTTTACTTGTTTGTACGGTAAAAAAATTGTAAATGATTTTAAATTACGTTCTCGAGCTACAACATTTAAATTTTAGTTCAGAGTGGTATGAGACAGTAACAGAGAAGTTAAGGAGTAATAGATTAGCATGGTATGGGCATGTTATGAGAAGAGATGAAGACCATGTAACTAGAAAAGCTTTGAGTATGACGGTCGATGGATATAAGAGTAGAGGAAGACCGAAAAAAGGATGGATGGATTGTGTGAAAAATGATATGTGTGTAAAAGGTGTGATGACTGAGATGACATCTGATAGGCGAGCGTGGAAAAGGAAAACATGTTGTGAATATAATAGCTACAATTGCTGATAGCAATTTCATTAAAATTAATTTAAAAATGTATTATACATATTTTCTCACTGTTTCCTATTAATACAAGTTGTTATTGAAACAATCTAATTACTACACGTTCAGCTGAACCTCATTAAACCGCAGATGAAATCGCTGTTATGCATTTCGCACGGACATCAATTTAACAGAATTTAGTTGATAATTGGAACTAGCATACCAATATAGAGCGAAATT